>JAQQSV010001468.1:29399-58497 GCA_028646515.1 Pseudochirops corinnae | reverse complement strand
TGCATTAGTGTTCCAATTTTTCCACATCCTCTCCAGCATTTGTCATTTTCCTGTTTTGTCATCTTGGCCAATCTGACTGGTGAGATGTGGTACCTCAAAGTTGTTTTGATTTGCATTTCTTGAATCAATAGTGATTTACAGCATTGAAAAACTTTTTCTAACACTGTGCAGGGGAGAGGAAGTGCTGTTAAGTTTGGATGATTAATCTAAATGCCTGTTGGAAATCAACTAAATGTTCAATATGTATAAAATGGATCTCTTCACCTTCCCCAACTTCCCTTCTTCTATCGAGGTTAAGCACTATCCCATTCACCAAGGTTCAAAACCGTAGTTATCTTTGATTCATCTCTATCTTCACCCCCTCCAAACTAAAATTACTTAAAAAGTATTGTTTATCCTGTCTCCTCAGTGTATTTCCTTTTCTTTTGTCTCCTTAAGTTCAACCACCACCACAGTTAAGAGATCACTATCACTTGCCTAGACTATCCCAACAGCCTCCTAACTGGGCTTTCAACTTCCCCTCTCCCTTCTGTAATCTATCCTACATACCGCTGACAAAAACAAAACAAAACAAAACAAAAACTTTCTGAAGTACAATTCTAAGCTTTTTATTCCCTTGCTTAAGAACTTATATATAATTCCCTCTTTTCTCTAGGAGAAAATATAAATTCCCCAGCTTGGCATTTAAAACCTCTTACCATTTTGCTTTAGCCTATCTTTCCATGCTCATTTCATAATAACCTTACCCATGCAGGATACTATCTTCTAGCCAATGACTTTGCATTCCCTTTCCCACCTCAGTATTCCATACCTGGAATGTATTGTGTATTCTCCTGCCTCTCAGACAAGGTCTCATCTCCTATAGTAGGAAGCCATTCCTCTTCCTCCTAGTTGTGATCTCTCCTTTCTCAAATTATGTATATACTTATCTGAATTATATGCCATATTCTCTGGTGGGGGTAGCCAGGTGGCAAAATGGATAAAATACTTGGCCTAGAGTCAGAAAGACTCATCTTCCTGAATTTAATCCCAGCTTCAGACATGTACTTGCTGTATGACCCTAGGCAAGTCAATTAACCTTGCTTACCTCAGTTCCCTTAACTGTAAAATGAGCTGGAGAAAGAAATGGCAAACCATTCCAGTATCTTTGCCCAAAAAAACCAAAACAAAACAAAATAGGGTCACAAAGAATTGGGCATGACTGAACAACAAGAAAAATACTCAGCACATTCAGTCGATAGCATAGGGTTATACTATGTATTCCTATATATTACTGACACCTTAATCTCCCAAAATTTTATGGGAGAAATCTCATCAAGGTCTTTCTTACAGGTGTTCTCGTTTCTTCAAACTAAAATAAGACAAATGTGTATTTAGGTATGGACTGGAAAAGGGGCACCGAGGGTAGGCAGTGCAAATACTATTATCCCTACTTTACATAAAAGAGAAGTGAGGTGCAGAAAAGCGACTGCGATGTAGTGGAGAGAACAATGCTCTTGAGCAAGAGGATCTGGATTCAAATTCTACATCTGCAACTTAACAGTGTGACTTTGGACAAGTTAATCTCCCTTCATCTTGATTTCTTTTTACCTAAAATGGAGTTGGATTAGCTGACCTCTGAGGTCTACTCTAGCTCTATATCTGTGATCACATAACCCAACATTGCTAGTAAGTATTTCAAGCCTGGATTTGAACCTACTCTTCTAATTTCAAATTTAGTGCTTTTCTTTATACCATATTTCTTCCCTTCCTCTTTTTTAAAATTAGGTTAGGTTGCTTCCCCATCCTCCCTATAGAGATATGAATATATATGAGGTGGAGGGTTTTAAGAGGCTGAAATCACTATCTTTAAATTTCAAAGTAACTCAGTTTTATAGCAAAGCACTCACCTTAGCTATCATGGTGGTGAAAACTAAGAGAATGTGTGTTTTTTAAAGCCCAGTGGAAAATTTCTCATTATGTAATGTTTTTCAAACATTTCTCATTTTATTGCTGTGAAGATAAGTTCTTGTTAGTACTATTGTGGAGGATAAATGGAAGGTAAAATTTTTAGGTCTGTATCAAGCAGTCTTATGTAGTAGACCAGACTTTCATGCTCCCCCTCTTCCACGAGGCAGATATGCAGAAAGAATATAATCTTGTCGGGTGGATGCTTTCACTGGATCTATGAATGACTAAAGAAAGTTTCAGGGTAGTCAATCTGCAAGTCTTGTTTGTGACTCCCTGTTTGTTTGTGCTTCCTGGACATGGTCCTAGGATTAAGTCTTAATGAATAATTAGCCTTGGGTTAGGGTAAGGAGTGGTCAGGTCCTGGCATTTCAATTACCTCAGAGTCTCTGCTATAAGGTATATAATAAACCCTGTGATTTTCTTGTATTTTGGGTCTGTATGAAATGGCTCTGTAATAAACAGACTACCGAATACATCCCCGTCTCGCTCCTTTATTCAGCTGGTTGCTGGGCCATAATACTGTGCTGGTCACAGCAATCTTCTACTTCAATTTTTGGGCAAAGATAGTTACTGATATTGTTACAGTTACGCACAGATCTTTCCTATCCTTCTCAACTTTATCAGGCTCTCTTTCTCCTCCCCAACACTGTCAAACTGAGTCGTGTACTCCAAGTCTGTCAAACTCAAATACGAATGGGGCCACTAAATCACATATAAGGATCTTTTCAGTGGCACATTCTAAATCAATGAAAACCACATAACATCATCAATACTCTACTGTATTTTTGTCAAGTATTATCCAGTTATTGTGTTGCCAACTCTAATGCCCGATTGACACCTCTGATCTACACTAACTGCCTCTACTCACTTTTCAACCCTTGAAATTCTAATTTTCAACTCCATCGTCAGTTGTTCTTTGATGTTAATGTATTCCCACCAGAATTATGGTTAGCCTATATATTCAAAACAGCTGGTTAAATCAGCTAGGTGGCACAGTGAATAGAGTGCTGAGCCTGGAGTCAGGAATATGAGTTCAAATCCCACCTCAGATATTTACTATCTGTATGAACTGGGCAAGTCACTTAACCTTGATTGCCTCTGGTTCCTTATCTATAAAATAAACTGAAGAAATGTCAAACCATTCTAGTATCTTTGCCAAGAAAACTCCAAATGGGATCACAGTTGGAGACAGCTGAAATGACTGAACAGCAAGAGATTTAAATTGTAGTTGTGGTAATAAAACAGAAACATAATAATTAGCTTATAGTGGTCATAAACCCAAGATCCTAACAAGTGATAAGGATTACTATATATCCTGGTTCTTCCTTCACCCAACAAGATTAACAAAGCTTTCAGGGACTTCGATTCAAGCTGCCTCCATCAACAGTTTCCTGGTGGCTTAAGGACATAATAAGGTCCACTCATGTGAAGCCTATACCTTTTAGACTTGGCAGAAGCACCTAGACTGTACAAGTCATCACTTTTTGCCCATTTAACCATACTCATTTCTCAATGCAGGAGGGCCCTGCTACCCAAGTTAAGCGCAATAGTATGCTTACTGAACATCACTTCTATACTATGGCTAAGTCAACATTTTGTTGACTTTTGAATGTCCACCTATCACACAGCGTAATTCACAACACTGTCCAACTAAGCTAAAAATCTATGTCATCCAAGTCCATTATTAGTATATAGTAGCCATCTAAGTCCATTACTTTCACTTCTTTGGGGCATTGTCTTTTTTTTTTAAATGACATACTATCATTAGTTCATTTTCTTCAGAAATTTCAGATACAATCAAGTGCAGAATAAATTTTAATGCTACAAAGATATAAAGGCCCAAGTATCTTAGAATTCTCCAAGTTCATGCTGTGAAACAATCAAGATCAGCCTTGCACCATTATCAGTGCTCCAAGTAGGGGGCTGCCACTGACAGTGAGGATTCAGGAGGTTCCCAAATGTGTTCCTCAGAAAAACAAAAAACATTTTGGATGCTTAGGAAGAATGAAAAGATCTAGACATTTCAAGATAATAAAATAGTTTATTGTATCCAGGAGGATAGGAGCTCCAAACCTGGCTCTTTCTCAATAATTAGTTTCCTATACTTGGTTCTCCTGGTTGCTTCTGTAGAATCTTTCAGGTTGCTCTTGTGGAGGCAGAAATTAGTTTGTCTCCTGTTGCTGTGTGCTGTTACCAATTGCCAACACAGGAAGGAAGAAGTGCCACAACCATTACCACCAACACTCCAAGATTGTGCTGTACCCAAGGATCCTTATCAACGCTGTCTGGAGAAGGATGGTAAAGTGAAGTGACCAGTTGCAGCCCATGGCTGGAGGCCTTCACCACATTTCTTTCCTGGCCTTAGCAATTTACTGGCATATTGTAATGAAGAGGCTATCATACCACTCCAGATTAGTGACCCATGAGACCTTCCTTTTCACTCTCCTTCTTACATCCTTATTTGCTGCTTACAAAAGTGCATAGATCTTCCTTATCCTCAATCTGTTAGACTCTTTTTCTCCTCCCCAACACTGTCAAATTCTCAAGTCATCCACACCAAGGCTGTCAAACTCAAATACAAATAGAGGCCACTCAATGATATATAAGAATCTTTTCAGTGGCACACTGACTTAGAAAACCACATTATAACATTATCTATACTGTATTTTTATCAAATATTTTCCAACTAGTGTTGCCAACCCCAATACCGATTTGACACCTCTGACCTATACTAACTGCTTACACTCACTTGTCAACCTATAAAATTCTCATTTTCAACCCCATCAATTCTGCTGAAACTTTTGTCAGTAGTTACCAACTATCTCTTTGCTTCTAAATTCTATAGCCTTTTTAACCATCTCCGTTCTCCCTTGACCTTTCTGCTGTTGGATCCTGCTTGATCATTCCCTCTTCCTGGATACTCTGGTCTCTTTTGGCCTTTGTGGCATTATTTTCTTTTTATTCTGCTTGTATTTGGCTGCTCCTTCTTAGGCTTCTTTGCTGGATCATCGTTCATCATTCACCATCCCTCCCCTCCTCCCTCGACAAGGTCCTCTGTCCTGGGGTCCCCTTTTCTTCTCTCTATGTAGTGCCTGAGAGATACCATAAACTCCCATGTATTCAACGAGTTCTGCACAAATGAATACCGAGTCAACATAAATTTTTCCTGAACTAGTTATATACCACTAGTTGTTTATTGGACATATCCAAACACATTCATGCCTCATTCTCAAACTCAAAATGTCTAAAGCAAAACTAATCTGCCCACCAATTAACTCTCCTCTCCAGCTTTCTGGTGTCTTCAGAAGGCTCCACCATCTTCCTGATCACCACGGTTCATAACTTTTAAGTCATCCTGGACTCTTTTACAGTTTTTGTCAATTCTACTTTGCTAACATTTTTAAACACATCCACTTCCCCTTCATTCACAAGTGTACCACCCTCTTTTGAGACATCATTAGCTCTCTTACTTGCAGTATTAGAATACTCTCCTAACTGGTCTCTCAGCTTCCAGTCTTTCCCTTCTGTAATCCATCCTATACACAGTTGCAAAATAATTTCTCTAACACAGAGGTCTCCAACCATGTTATTTCCCTGCTCCAAAACATTCAATGATATCTTATAACCTCTAGAAAAAAATAGGAACTCTGTGCCTTGACATTTAAGGACCCATACAGTTTCTAATCTTCCTTTCTTACTTTATTTAACATTATTCAGTTTTATGTACTCTATTTACTGAAGACAAATTGGATTATTAATTATTTCCTAAATTCAACATTGCATCTTCTGTATCTATTAGCACATGTGGGTGGAATTAATTTCTCACCACCTCTTACCTTACCAGACTAAGCTGATTTGCTGCCTCCGCCTGAAAGGCTTCTCTACTCCCCAAACCTGCTCTCTCAGTTCAGTGCTTGGTATTTATCAATGTACAAACTGAATGCCCAGCACTTATTAGCACATTGCAGGTATTTAATACACATCTGTTGACTTGAAATCCCTCTTAGAGGAAAATAGGAAGGAGAAAAAGAGAATATTTGGTATACTTAGAAAGAATTAAAACATCTATACATTCCAAGCTAATGAAATAGTTTATTGTACATAATAAAAGTGGTGTTTCTTAAAAAAAACATTTTCCAGCTCCTGGACATCTGCAGAAGAAGATGAGGAAAGGATTCCACTCTCAAGCAAAGTGAGTGTTAGTTTAGTTGATGAAATCATAATCCATTCCACTCTCTACAGCAAATGCTAAAAGTCACCACAGGCTTGAAACTCCTGTAGCAAAGCATCAATAAATGTATTTTTAATATTACAAACATGCTTATTAGCACAGGAAGATGGAAAAATTTAGAACATTACAGCACACCATATGTACTCCCAGCTTTTCTAATTTACAACCAGTGAAGAGCCACAACATCCAGAAAGTATTTTAAAATAGTATATGACTCACCAGTAAGTGACTTTCTAGTCAAATAAATAGGAAAATTTTCATTTTAATGTCACATTGAATTTTAGTACATTTCAATCCAAGGGAAAAACCGAAACATGTCATAAGTACAGGGTTATATATATTACAATCTGCCTTGTTATAATACATTTGTGGCTGTGTGATAAAATGTAACTTGAGGGCAGATAAAATCCAGGCTCAATGGAGTAACTGTCACAGGAAAGAAGGCATTAAATACAATTCTGAAGTAAGTATTTTTGTTTAATTTCAAAATCTCAAAATAGCATTAGATCTTGGCCTTGTTTAAAAAAAGTTTAGTTAAACACTAAGCTAGCTAAATAACTATCTTGAAAGGTTTAAACATAATTAATATAGAAAATACTTTCCCTCTAAACTCAATCTTACATACACGGAAGAGGAAAGGGGGAAAGGTAGACAATTTCTTCAGCAGCATATATGGCTAAATCCATCAACCACCTTAAACTAGAAATGGCCATTAAGGACCCCATTAAAAAGAATCTGGCAAATTTCAAAAAAGTTATCCACTTCATAAAAGACATCAATTAAAGGGTTACATCAAGCAAATATAGTGTTCATACACTTTTTTCTTAATCAAAAACTAGAGGCATCACCTCTCTTCAGTGTAAGAAACAAAATATTTCTTATCTAATGTGACTTGCAACCCTCTCTGAACATAAGGAAACAAAAAATTGAAAAACAAAGATTGATTAGCTAAGCCTCGTGCTCTAACCAAACTACTTAATTACAGTGATTTTCAATGGCAAAAGCCCATGCTAAATGGGCAACTTGACAGTTTTGAATACTTTTGGAATATTTTTATTTTTATACAAGGACACTAAAATGATCCAGTCATGCAGTGTTCATCTTAAGCATTCTGCATCTCTTTCCCAATTTTGTAACTAAGGATCTTATTCCAGTCAATCTTCGTGCGTGTAACTGGCAACTGTCGACGTAAGGCTTTGAAAGTAGTGTCCGACATAGTCTGATAATTCTCACTGATGGCAGTCTATTAAAAACAGAAAAGAGTTAAGAGTTATAAAGGAAAATAAAAAGAACAAAACAGTCTAGAAAACAGATGGTTTTTTCAGAAAAACACTTGTGTTGTTCATATGTTAGCACACTTTCACTGCTCCTAAGTGGCTGCATTAAAATGCCAAAATGTTTTAAAAACTGATAGAATGAAAGTAACACATTACAAAACAGCTAAAGAAACAAAAGAAAAGTATGTTCCTATTTTGAATAATAAATTTATGGAAAAATAGATAATATTCCTGGCTCTAATTCTTTACATAGTTTAAAATTTCATTCCGGCAAAGGATTTTAAATTTCTGTTTGCATATAATTAAATCCTTCTATGTCATAAACTAAAAGTTTAAGTTCAACAATGTTGTTTTGACATTGATCAATTACTGTAAAAAGGGGGGTACTACTTTAGTCTGAATGGTTTGGGGAATGGTCTATTTTCCATAAGCAGACTTCCAAAATAAAAATAATTTGGTCGTAATGAAACAGAATAACTTGAATTTTATGACTTCTTTTGAACTACAGATTAGGATGGATTAAAAAGGTAACACTTTTTTTTAAATTTTGAAAATAATATCTTAGTCTCAAGGAATAAGCATTTGTTAAGTAACTATACTATGTGTCTGACACATCTGGCACTAGGTGTGAGAGATACAAGTTCAAAGTATGAAAACAATCCTTACGTAGAAAGATCTTAAATTACTATCAGAATTATCTTATATCTATTTTTTTTGAGTAGATAAGTACATAAACTTGTTTATACATCTGAAAAAGGCATCCACTTACATAAAGCAATTTAGAACTAGAAATTAAACTAGGTTTCAAAACCACTTCCCACTCCTCAACATTCCTATTTTTTTAATCTGAACTTGTGAATTTGTTAATGTAAGGAACTACTGATAGAGCAACTCTCTAGATTTAGATCAGCCCCTCCTTTGCAATTTACAGGGTCTGGCATCGAGTGGTTAACTTCACCATAGTCATAAAATTAATGATGTATCAGAGCCCTGTCTTAGAACACAGGTTTTCCTGACTCCTAGTCTGTTCCCTTACACTGTGCCACATGGGATCTCATTTTCAATGTCCTTTTCCAACAATAAGTATAAGGTATTAAGCTGTATTGAAAATCACACCTGATATTCATTTTCTGCTGCTTCTACAATCTTTATAAATTCTTTTGCTGTTTGGACTTCATTCTAAAGAAAAAACAAATAATAAAGTAAGCTTTAAAAATCTTTAAAAATCAATCATTTATGTTTGAGGATGAGCTCAAATATTTGACTACATTTAATAATAACAGCACACAACTCAACAAAACATCCTATTTCATCCTGTTTATGTTAGCACAAGCAACCAGATCAGCTTTGAGCTCTCCCCCTCTGAAATCCTGGAGCACTGTGTTCCACGTTCTATTCTGAATTATAATTATTTGTTAATAGATTATATTTGCCCTACCAGAATAAATGGCATCAGGGCAGGGATTATTCTTTCTTTGTTATCTTCCACGAAACTTTGCACAAAAAGTATGCTCAACAAATAGTTGTTAAAAGAATGAACAGTACAAAGAATGAGGTAATATCATTGGCTGATTTGCAAAAGGAAATATTTTTAGAAGGCTCTATAAACAATCATGACAGAGATGCTTATGTATGGCATTAGAAAACAAAGCAAAATCATTTAAATCTACAGTATAGCTTAATATAAAATATTAATATAAATTCTATACTTTGGTTAACTCACCATGATGTTGTGCTGATTACATTCAGAATATTGCAGTAAAACAGCAGCAGGAACTCACAATTATAGAGCTTTAAGTTTTGCAAATAAGATACAGGACTATTCAAAAGAGATTACCCTAATGATCCATACAGGAAAAAATAAATGGATGTAAAATGCAGTTATATAGATATGCAGCTGGAAGCCTTGTTCATTGAGTCAATATATCAATATAGATACTGATAAGAATTACAGACAAATAATAATCTGCATCCAGAAATGACTACAAGGAAAACTGTGTACTGGACTACACTTGAGAAATTATGCTTCATTTTCAATTATCTCAGGCTGCTTCCTAACATAAATGCTCATCTTTTTTACTACCTGGATTCTCCCAGCGATGCAGTTTGATTGTGAATCTTGGACCAGCACAATATTTTAAGACTAAAAATTGAAAGTGACCCAAAGTGCAATGGAGAGATGCTCAGTGGATTTACGTAAGCTGTAGTATATTTCCAACATGACAAATAACAAGAGACATAAGGGTTATCAAGTACTAGAGAGAGGAACAAGAATTAGCCTAACTTTTTGTACATTGCACAATATGTACAAATAGCTAGAGGAAGGCCTTTAGTATATGTTAGGAAGAACTAACAATCTGTTGGGAGAAAATGGACAAAAATTATCCAGGATGAGAAAGCACAAATAGACTATGAACTGCACAATGAAATGATTACCTATGTTTGAGGCTATATAAAAGCAGAAGGGGGAGCCACACCCAGGGACAGTTTGTCAACCCCTGAAATACAATATAAGATCACTGATCAATTAAGTATTAAAATATAATTACTTACAGACACTGTTAGAGATTCTTGTATGTCTTTATGGCTCACTAACTGAACATTACCATCTTCATAATAGTGAACCTATTCAAAGAAATTATAGCATTGGCATTACAGTACCATCAAGTCAGGAGGAGTTCATTTTATCCTTTAGTATTTGTAACATAAGCAGTTACAGTTCAAGAACTTTACAATGAACTTAGAAAAAATATTATTCTCTGAAAAAGTTCTAATAATGTTCTATGAACTTTAAAAATTTCACTAACAGTCAGAGGCATTTAAAATGTCAAGTTAATCAGCAAAACATTCACACTGAGTTATAAAATATTCTATAACCGAGAAACTGCAGAAACTATCTAAGGCATAATGCTTAAACTGTATATTATAATCGAAGAAGCAAGGGTGGGGGTCTGATCCTTATGATAGTCCCAATTCCAGAATTATCTGTGTGATGCTGGGAAAGTGCCATCAATTATCTAAGCTTCCTATATATACCATTGGCGAGGATGCTGGGTCAGGTGATCTGTAAGGTCCAACCCTACCTTTGCCACACTAAATCTTATAATCCTACCATAAATATATGAAAAGCAGAAAACAAATAGTAGTTTTTAATTCTATGGGTTTTAGAGTTTGTTGGCTATACCCAAAACAGAGGACTGACGACAAACTGTTTAATGTAAAAAAATGTAAGCAGCTAAGAAAGTACATTCTTTTTCTGTACTAACCTACACCAGAAGTGTCAAACTTGGGAGCATGAGGCAAGATAAAGGTCCCGCCTATGGCTGAAGATTAAAGTATAACTGGCAAATGTTTAACAAAATAAAAAGAAAAAAGAATATAGGTAATGTCAGTTTGTGATTTTCTAGGTCAACATGCTGCCCATTACATCATTTCTATTTGAATTTGACACTAGAGACCTAGACCTAATAAGATTAGCATAAAACTTTTTTCATTTTATATAAAACTGAATACACTGATTTTTAATTATCTTAGCTAATTAACGGTAAACCTACCTGAATTTTCAAGATACCAACCACCTGTGTGGTAGAAGGAGTAATTGTAAACTTCCATTCCGATCTCCAACGACCATTCCTTAAAAATAAAAACAGCAGCTGTAAATAAGGTAGGGAAAATAACTAAACTATATTTTAAACATTAATTTCATGCTAAAAACAGATCATGTGTATGTCTAGGGGGAATGCGCATATTTGTAGAAGATTAGAATGATGCTAGGACAGTGGAAGAAAACAATGAATGTTTCACGGGGCAGCTAGGTGACACAGTTAGAGCACTGGGCTTGGAATTCGAACGACTCATCTTCCTTAGTTCAAATTTGGCCTCAGACCCTTAGCTATGTGTCCCTGGCAAATGAGGTCACAGAGTCAGACATGACTGAAATGACATCACACCGCCAGCACATGCAGCCATAATCTCAGTAACACTATGCCCGCCTAACCAAAGTCTAGTATGCCCAAAAGGCAAACGCCACAATCACGCTAGTTAAGGTTAGTATATAATAACCTCAGTGGCTTTTCCTCAGTCCTTATCCTTTGAGTCCTATCTTGATCCTTGCAGGTCGTCTGACATAGCTGATTAGCTCCCTCCTCCTAAATATTCTCTTTTCCTTGGATTTTTGTGAAAGACCTTTCTCCTGGTTCTTTTCCTGCCTCTCTGGTTACTTCTTTCTTCTCCATTTTGCTGAATATCATTCACTTCTCATGCTCCATGAATGTACTCCAAGGTTCTGTACAGGGACTTCTCTTTCTATACTGTTCTTTGATGCTTTTATCAGTTCCCATGCATTCAATTATCGTCTCTCTGCAGATGATTCCCTAATTAATAGATGCATCCCCAGCCTCTTTCCCCTGAACTCTAGTCATGAACTGCAAATTTTGAAGGCCTCTATAACCTGACATGTCCAAAATACAACACATTATCTTTTCCCCAAAACTACCACCTTTTCCCTACTTCCCTATTTCACTGAGGGCACCACCATCCTTCTAGCCAGCCAGATTCAGGATCTGATTTTACCTCTCTCTTATCCAATAAAGTTGTCAAATTTTGTCATTTCTACCTTTCTACCTCTAGTTCATACTCATTACCTCTTGCCTAGATTACTGCAACAACACTACTAAATGACCTCTCTGCTTTAAGCATTTTTTTCTCCCCAATCTATCTTTCACTCAGCTACCAAATGGATATTCTTAAAATACAAGTATGACCGTGTCTTCCCTGATCAAGGATATCTAAGGTCTCCAGGTTGCCTTTTATAATCTCCAGCTTCCTTCAAGGCTCAGCTCATGTGCCACCTCCTACAACAAGGTCCATCTTCTGATCTCTCCCTCCTTGACTCTGGCATTACTCACCAAATTACTTTGTTTTTTGTAGGGGAAGGCAAGGCAATTGGGGTTAAGTGACTTGCCCAAGCACACGGCTAGTAAGTGTCAAGTGTCTGAGGCCATATTTGAATTCAGGTCCTCCTGACTCCAAGGCTGGTGCTCTATTCACTGCATCACCTAGCTGCCCTACCCAATTACTCTGGCTAAATTTTATATTTACCTCAACACACACACACACACACACACACACACACACACACACACACACACACACAGAGATAGTTTTCCCCCAATAAGTAAATTCCTTGAGGGTAGAGATCAGCACAAACATAATGTTTGGCCTATAATGTAATAGGCACCTAATAAACACTTTTCAAATAAATAAAAGCTCACTCATTTCTAAATTTGCAATGACACTCTAAGAATAATACTAGGTTATATTTATGCAGCACTTTAAGATTGACAAGTGTTTTCCTCATAACAATCCTAGTTCATATAGGTATTGGAAGTATTATAACCCCATTTTACAGATGAGGAAACTAAAGTTCAGACAGGTGAACTGACTAGGAGTCAAAAAATAAGTGTCTGAAAAGGAGGATGCAAATCCAGGGCTCCTGATGACAAATGCAACACTTTCTTTTGAATGTACTATGAATAAAAAAAAAAATTTGAGGTATGTAATCATGATTTTTACCTAAGTGCATTAAGCTTATACATTTAAAAAATGTAAAATATATTGAAAAGGTGTAACTAGGTCTTGGGGCAGAATGGCAGCATTATTCAATCTAATCCATGTATCATCCAATTTAATATATTGTATTGTGTTGGCTCTGGACGAAGAACATACTAGACACTGGAAGTACAGAGATCAATGTGCTGTAGACCCAACTCACGAGGACTGCATGCTAAATAAACAGAATACGAAAGAAAGACATGTGCAAATAACTATGACAACAAGAAAAGCTGTTATTCCTCAAGAGCAGCGGTTCTCAACCTGTGGGTTATGTTCAATTTGTAACAATGAAAATACATCCTGCATATCAGATATTTACATTATGATTCGTAACAATAGCAAAATTACAGTTATGAAGTAGCAATGAAAATAATTTTATGGATGGGGGTCACCACAACATGAGGAGCTGTATTAAAGGGTTGTGGCATTAGGAAGGTTGAGAATCACTGCTCAAGAGCATGTGAGACTTATTTTACTCCTTCATGACCTGGATGCCCAGGGAGATGCCAGTCTAAGCATATCATTAAACAACCCAACCCTCATGGGAAAATGTCCTTTTGGAATCAAAGACCTGAGAAGAGAGGCCAGCAACTCACAAAAGAAATGTTAAAAAAGAAAGTTTTTCTCAGCATATACTATATCTCTCTAGAAAAACTTTCCCTGAAACCAAGAAATGACATTATCTTACAATTTCCTCCTCAGTATCATCTTACAATGCATACAACAGAACCTTAACAACTGTTACGGAATTAAAATTTGATGATTCCTAATTTTAATCTTGGAAAAAAATAACTGCATCTCTCTCTTCCTAGTATAACCTCCATTTGGAGGCAGTTTTCTCTAAATATACCCAACCATTTATTATGCCCTCCCCCTGAAGACACTGCCTAAATACATATTTTTTTCAGGATTTATGGCTATCATTACAAAATAGTGTTGACTGCCATACACACACGTATATACACATCTACCTATCTATCTATGTATCTATCTACCTATCCTCTTTGTGGTTAGTTAAGTTGAATTTTATACCATACTTGGATTTCTGTTAGTCACTCTTATTAATAAAAAGCATGGTCAAGGACAAAGGTAGTCAATGCAGAGGATTCAAACAATTTCTCCCTCAGAAAACATTAAAGACATAACTTTAACTTACCAAAAGTTTTTTGCTTGAAACTGATGACTTTCTATGCATGCAATAATGGTTTGCTGTCCATCTATAGTTTTACCATAAACCTTTGTTGCAAAGAAAATACATGCAAGTCTCAGTTTAGGACAACAGAATATCAGTCACTAAGCAATTATTAAATTATTCACAGAATGCATAATATGCTGGTAGCTACATATTAAATAAAGGAAATTATTATTCGCATATAGTTGACAACAGAAAACACATTCCTCAAAGTAGATCTGTTGACTTATTCAATAAATGCTTGTGAAAACAAAATATCGTAAAAAATCACAGTAAGTGGCAATTCAATCAAATTCATAGAAATCTGTACAAAATAAGCTGTAAAAAACTTAAAGTACAAAAAGCTGGTGATTTTTGAAAAATGCTTCGATAACAATAAAATATAAGCAGTAAAAAGGCTACATCTTAGAGGAAAGGTAACAAAAACTTATCACTTAATAGTAAAATGAGAAAACATTCATGTCTTGCTATCACAAAATTTAAAATGTGTATGTTGATTGCATGTACGTCTCAGTCCCTTTTTATGTACAATCGCTGTGTATATGTGTGTGTATACACACACACAATACATTTTTCCATTCCATTTGAAAATGTCACAGACTACACTTGATCTTAGTTAGAATCTTGAGAAACAGTAAGTATAGAAATTATTTTTAAAGTCTTCATAGGAAGGCATGACTAAATAATTACACATTTTAGGTAGAAAGCAGGAATGGTAAAAAAGTTGAAATAGCACCATTTAAAAATTCCAGCTGGCTCAATAGCCTTTTTATCTTTGTATCTATCTCTTCTATATACCACAGAGCCTTGAGCATGGCAGGTACTTAAAAAATATTTGTTGAACTGAATTCTCAGCAAATAAGTAAGAAACACTTGGAATATGTCCTTAATGGATGATGATAGAAAGTGACAAACATAAAATTTCAATTGTAATGAAAAATTATACATTTTACTAGGTCATGCATTTCAAGACCCTCTTTTAAAGATCAATAAAAAGCTCATAATACTATTGTCACTTATGAAAAAATTGTTTAAAAATTACGTTGTCTATTGCTTACTTACTGTGCAGACTCCATTAGGGTAATGTTCCTTCACATAGGCTCTCATGGCAGTCTCCACTGAATGTCTCCAAGATTCAATGGCATTTTCACCTTCATAAGGCCTGGGGTCAGTAGCTTCCTTTCTTAAATGATCAAATTTGAAAGAGACCCTATTTTTGGGATCCAGAAATTTTCCATTTCCTAAATCACCATGCTCTGTTATTAATACCTTCAATAAAAGAATACATTTTGAAAAAAAAATGTTACTTCACGTTTAAACATATCTTTATTTAACTATTTTCATGAAAGCCAATTCTATACAATTTAATACTGAAAACTTTAAAATAAGGTCCACCAACTAAGTTGACAAATGAAAAGAATATTTTAAAAAATAAAGGCTGCTCAGATATTACTACTTGTTCTCAAAAGATATACAAACTCAAGGGAAACAGGCAGAAAAGGGGAGGTTAAGAGGGAGAATAATACTGAGGAGGGAAAAGTAATAATTAAAACAAGTTTCCTGATCCTGAAGGTAGGACTGAGGGAGAGGGAAGAGGGAGAAGAGAAAAGCAAAGAGGAATTTAAAAGAGAGGACACCTTAGATTTCCCCTTAGACAACTGGGAAATAATTAGATAAACTGTTATATAAATGAAACGGTATACTATTATACCATAAATAAATGAAGACAGACAATTTCAAAGAATTCTGGGTTGTACAAAATGGCAGTCAAGTGAGTAAATCAGAAGAACAATTATACAAAGACAGTAATATTATAAAGAAAAACAACTTTGAAAGACATAGCAATGCTTATCAATCCTGTGGAAATAGGATCAAAAATGTTTCCCATCTCTGTCCATAATGTAAAAATGTTTTCCTGTCTCATAGAGATGGGTAACAGGTAAGAATACATACATTTTTTGTGGCCAAAACACAGTCTATGGATTTGTTTTGTCTATGATTATTTCTAAAAAGAGTTTCGTTTTTTTTAACCTTTCTACCCCAAGTTTTAACAGAAGTGGAGGGGGGAAGGTTAGCAATAGTGATGTCAAAAAAGGAAGCTATTAAAGGAATTAAAGGAAGCTATTACAAAAAGCACAGAATAGAAAGAATCTAGAAGGAAGCACAAATAAGCAGGGTAGTTTCAAAAGTAATCTATATAAAACACACACACACACACACACACACACACACTTTCCATTTCATGTGGCTTGCTTTTAAAAAATGCATTTTAATATAAATATTGTAAACATTTAATAAAGATATTAATTATAAATTTTAAAAGCAAGCTGTTTGAAATGGAGATTTATGGCATCACAGATTTATGAGGTTCTGCTAAGTGTATTAAAATGCTCTTTGGTATTTAAGTTCAGAACAAATTTTTAAAAACTCTATCATTTTATACCATCATTAACGGCATATATCATTAGAGTAGTTAAATTCTTTAAGAAAAATAGGAAGTCAGATTTTTCAAAGATTAGACCCTTCCAAATGAGTAATCCTGAAACACTATGTATTTAGTTAAATATTTTTACTATTATGACTTTATAGCAGTATAAATGAGCTATTATTGTCATACCTGTTCTTCATAGCCTTCAATTTTTACTGGAGTAAACTGGTCCAAGTTATACTGTGCAAATGCACTAAAAAATGGAAAAAGGCAAATCACTTGAGTTCATTCCATTCATTTTTTCAGATTAAATGTAATAAATAATACATTCATATTCTATACAGAAAAAGAACTAAAGTTAACATTAAAAGCTATTAGTAGGCTGCCATAAATGATACTATTTCCAAATATATTGTTATCTTAAAGAAGTTTAGTAATTTTTTTAACTTGAAATTTTTTTCATTATGAAAACTCTTAAAATAGGTCTTTTAATAAAAAACCCCACAAATTTAGACTTGTTTCTTATCCATTTAAAGACCTAAAAGAAACTGTAAATTTTTAAAAAATTTTCTGTAAATTTTTCTGTAAAAATTGAATTTTCCATTAAAATATATGCAATTAAAACCAGTCCTCTAACTGGTTCTGTGACTTTGAGACAGAATAGGACTGGCGCTGACTGGTGCTCACTTAAGACCAGAACAGTTATCCTTAGAGTGGCAGCCTCTCCTTAGACAGTTCTTGTCATTTCCCTGGAGGAAACCATCTGTCTCTACAGAACCAGACTTCTCTACAAACAGTTCCCAAAGCTGTTCTGATTAGCCCAATATTGCATGGAGCCAGATGAATTCGGTTTTGGTACAGTCCCCTGCATTTTGGCATGGGAAACAGTGTCTATGTCTATTCTCAGGTTCAATTTGGGTGGCACTTAATCTGGTCCCAGTATGGGGCACTGCAACTCATCCTGGGGCTGGGTGGAAATGAAGCTATGGGCATGGAGGTGGTTCAAAGCCCTAAGATGATTACTCATGTGAGCATTGATAACCTTTCCCTCTCTAACTACCAATGGCCAATGGGAGAAACCAGCTTCTTTGTCATTCCTTTAAGGAAGCTCTAAATAAAACTTGAATTAAAAAAAAAGTTGTGATATTACAAACATGTTACATCGACAAAAGCAAAATATAAACTGTTATATTGTATCTAAAAATCTCAGAAACTTCATTAGGCCTTAGTCAAACATTGAAATATATTTTTGTAGTTAATTTATGAAGTTAAATAATATTTATTCTAATCATTCTGTTGCAATATTTTAGAACTCCCTTTGAAAATGTTGAGAACCTGTGGCACATAACTTTTGTCCTTTTAAGGTGGATTTCACTTTTTAGAAGAAAGGTGGGATATTCAAAGTTACATTTGATAAATAATATTTGCAGCCAAAAACTGACAGAATGTTTTGTGACCTAACACACTATCATGATGAAGCAGCAAAATGGAACCTCTTTGTCCCTCTCTGCATCAACTCTGGTTCTCTCATATGCTTTTTACATAATGATTCAGACAGTGATTAATCTTATGAGTTAAATTTTGCACAATTAATACCAATGTTAAAAAACCAAATAAACATTTTATTCATCTGATTTTGATATACATATCCCAGGATCACAGAGTAATTATTTTGCTCAAAAATATCCTTTTCCACCTTTCTTATAAAATCTAAACAAATTAAGTCTTTGATGTTTCTGTTCACTCAAAATGTGAAACCAAACATTCTTTTAGAATGAATGTCTACTGGAATTTGACTGGTAAGTCATTCCTTGTGCAACTGTACAATTTTGATTGTATAAATCTCCCACTACCTTTGTAGTATATTTTGATTTGTTGTGTGCCTGAATGATTGCTTTGCATACAATCAAAGATATCTCTGCTACCTTCTTCAAACCTTCTGTTTCAGTTAAAAAGTCTTGCTCTTAATATTTCTTATTTCCATGCATTTGTTTTGAAATAATGGAGAATAAAAAAAAATAACCAAAAGAATAATAAATACAATCATTCCATATAAATGAAGACAACTGCAAATGACAGTCCTTTTAATAAAAAGAAAGGTAGTAAAGTTTAAGTCTCTTTGTCCCAAACCCAGTTTTTGTTCTTATCTATTTTCAAGAATCTGCGGGGGATTCAAATGAGAATATATGGGGGACAGATGTTTTTTTTTGCTATGTTTAAAGCAAATTTATCAATTTTAAAAAACCCTCCTGCTATTACTTCAATTCCAAAAGGAAGTCATGTATCACAGTGTTAAATTTTATATGATATCAAACAAATCTTGTCTCTAAATAATCAACTGTCATATCAACAACAAGAACAAAACAACCCATGAACCTCTATTCCTCACGGTTGTTAGTAAATAGTCAATGGGCAGACCTTGAAAATAATGTTAATAAATGAACCTAAAAGTTTAGGGTTTAATATGCTTCAGATACTGGGGTGAGGAATCACTCTATAAGAAAAACTGCTGGGAAAACTGGAAATAGTCAACAGCAATTATGTTGAGAGCAACAATTCATATCACATAACAAGGAAAACTCCAAATGGATATATGAACTATATAAAATGGCACATAAACAAATTAGAGTGTCAAGAAAGAAATTACCCTTTGGATCTGAGGGAGCTAGCTATCAGAGAGGACAGAGCAATGAACCACAGTCAGAACACCTGAGTTCAAATCATGCCTCAGATACTTACTAGCTTTGCAACTCTGAGGCAATTCACTTAATCTCTGCCTCAGTTTCTTAATAATAAAATGGAGTGTAAACTGCAAAAATAATAGTACCTACCTCCCACAGTTCTTGTGAGTATCAAATGAGATAACATTTATAAAGTGCATTAGCACCATACCTAAGGCATAGTAGGTAATAAGTAAATGCTTATTTCCTTCCCTCCTTCATCTATGGATGGGGAGGAGATCATGATCAAACAGGGGATAAAGAAGATCAGAGAACATATATAAAGAACTAATTCAAATTTACAAAAATAAGAGAAGTGATAAATGGTCAAAAGATAGGAACAGATAGCTCTCAAGGAAAGAAATCTAATTTATCTATAGTTAACAACTATTTATTAAGTGCCTACACTGTGCTAAGGGCTTTAGGGGTTTGAGAGTAAAGCACCTCTCTGTTTATTTCAGCTGAGATGTGGTAAACTATAGGTACAGAAAGAGACATAAATATGCAGACCACAAATCAATATGTTCAAGTGTTTTGTTCAAATGTACTCATTTTTTACAAAGCAGAGCTCTACTTTTGATGGAGAATTATTGAGAAGTAGCAATAAAGGTAAAACAGGCATCAATGAAACATTTAAAAAAGAAAAATTATATATATATATATATATATATATATATATATATTACTACAGCATACTATAACATACTTTTACTTTAGAAACATTTTATCTGTATCTTTTATTTTTATAACTTTCATCTCTCAATCTGTACCCTGACATCCAAAGAGTCATCCTTTTTAAGTAGGATTATAAAAAAGAAAAGACAGTTCAGTAAAAATAACTAGTACATATGATTATACATGTAGTATTCCACATCAAGAACCCCACATTTCTCCAAAGATGAGAGGGAAGTACATTCTCATATGGCTCCTGCAGAGCCAAGTCTGGTGCTAAAAATTAATTATAAAGCAATCAGTTAAAATTTTCTTTTGTTCTTTCCATTTACATTGTTGTAATTACTGTGTATATGGTTTTCCTGGTACTGTTTACTTCATTTTTCTATTGGTTCATTTAATTGTTCTCATGATTCTCTGCTATCATATTCATAGCTGCTTAAAGTACAGTATTATTCATAACATTCACAAGCCACAACTAGTTTAGTGATTTCCCAATAAATGGCAATTACTTTATTTCTGCTTCCATAAAAAGAGTATATAAATATTTTGGTGTATATGAAGCTTTCTTATTGTCAGTGATCTTCTTGGGAAATATACCTCATTTTTATCACTTTATGTGCATAATTCCAAATTGATTTCCAAAATAAGTGGACCAATTCACAGCTCCACAATAGCATATCAGTTTGCATATCATTCCATAACCCCCCCAACACTGACTATTCCCAACTGTTGACATCTTTAAACCTCAGAGTTGCTTTGATTTGCACTCTTTTAGTAATTTTGGAGACTTTCATATGGTAGTTAGTAGTCTGAAATTCTTTTGCTAATTGTTTAATGGTTCTTGGTCTTAAAGATTTGTTGTTTGCTTTTTTTGGGGGGGAGGAAGGTAGGGCAATTGGGGTTAAGTGACTTGCCCAAGGTCACATGGCTAGTTTTAGATTATGTGCCTGAGACTGGATTTGAACCCAGGTCCTTTTGTCTCCAGGGCGGGTGTTCTATTCACTATACCACCTAGCCACCACGGTCTTATACATCTGAATTAATTTGATATACAGATATATACACACACACATACATATTCAGACTTTTATCAAATATATTTGATACAAAAAAATTTCCCCCCGATCCATTCTTATATTTCTTGTGTGGACTTTATTTCTTCAAAGGTATCCTATTCCCTGTAATAAAAATTGTTTATTTTATATTCTGTAACCACCTCTTTCTCCTGTTTAGCTGAGGATTCTCTCTTGTCTTAAGTGTGAAAAACATCAGATCTAATTGTCTTCTTTTTTTGTTTGTGGTATACCTTTAAACATTCAGGGATGGGTAACTATTTCAAATTTATTATGACATATGGTATAAGTGTCTCTTCTGTTAACCTTTCTTGTTTTCTCAAAAGTTCTTGTCAAATACTAATACGAACTAATTTTTTTCCTCAGTAAACCTGGTTAATTAAGTTCATTTGTTTCAATTTGCCCTTATCTAGTCTGCTCCACTCATCTACTTTTCTATTTTTATTCAATACCAAATAATTTTGATGACAAAAATATTCATGTTATAAGAAAGTTCTAGAAATGTACATATGAAACACCCATGAGATGTACATTCCAGAAACAATACATAAAAATCAAATCCATTTTATAGTAACACTTGATATATGACAGCAGTTATAGCATTATGAAAGTTAAAGATCACAAACATATTGTATATTATGCGTACACACGCAAACACACACACACTTCAGGTTAAAAGGAACAAGAAGCAAGCCTGAAAAATTTCAAAGAAATTCATAATTAGAGTCAACAAGTATGAAACAAATGATAATAGCATTTGATATTAGAATAACCAGAGAAATGAAACAAGGTAACTTCTAGAAGACTACTTAATTTCCACTTATATGTGTGTGGATGTGATACAATGCTGTCAGGGAAAAAAACGCTAAGTATAAATCCTCAGTATTATCTATCTATTGCATAATCTTACCATGATTGGTTCTTTCAAAATCTCAATTTGTTAACAAGATATGATAGCCTAACATAGTGATCCTCAACCTTTTCTAATTTTCATATTTTCCAAAGTCTTTATAAAGACTGAAAGCAATTATTAAGAGAGTGAGGTTGGTAATTCTGTGGTTGCTTCTATAATCACACCTTCTTCCTTGCTGGAAATGCTCCTGAGTTTTGAAGGGGAAAATGTGGCAGTGGCTGATTATCTTGTATCAGGTTTTTGAAATGACCTGTTAGGTTCAGGAGCCTTGGCTTTAAAAGAGAAGGGGGAAGGAGGGAGAGAATGCTAATGCTGTGAGCCAAAATATCTATAACTTTTATAAAACTAGAGTTTTTAAAATAAGGTTAGCTTGCAAGTCCAATATCATTAATGTTGGAAAGAACTTGTGGCTTTATGTCACATATAATATCAAATGAATGAATGGAGGTTTTTTTACTACCATCAGTGACTCAAAAGTCCTAATTCATTTAGCTTGTCTAAAGATAGCAAATCACAAACTATGAGAGCAACTATTCTATTCAATGAATTGTGAATACAAGCAATACTTAAAACAGTTATTTCTAAGTAATTTTACACATAGAAAGTGTAATATTCAGTACTTACTGAGCTGCCCCTTCCCTGAGAAGATTATCATTATTAAGAAGTAACCGAACATCTGGAAAAAAGTTTATTCAAAGTATTTCATTATTTGTGTATATTTGAAAAGTTTACCAAGATTATGTCTAATCAGAGAATACAATGAATACTGGTTTTGTTCTACTTTTTCCCCTGAAGAAATTGACTAGAAGAGAGAGAGTCAATTCCCAAGTGACTCAAAAAAAGCAAAGGAAACTAATACATATTTTATACTCAGAACAGAAATGAAGTAGGATGAAGGAGGAATATAACGTATCCTCAAATAACTAGACAAATGGAGGGACACCAGAAAGATGATGTGATAACAATTGCAGTAAACACTTTAAGTACTTTATCACTTAAGATGACAATACCAGTAGCAGTCCCACAGGTAACCCACTCTACAGAAAAGTGATCAGACAAGGAAAAAGCTTGTCATTGGCCGCAGGCATTCCTTTCCCACCTTTGGAATATCACAATCATACTACACATGCATCTAATTAATTTATTTTTGAGCAACTGCCCTACCCACTTTGGTGACGAGATATAAGATACCCAAGAGTGATATCATCAAAAAGTCAGTTTCTACTATAAATCATCATTATGGTTTTATAAATGGATTTATGAGGGCTGTATTGTTTAAAAAAATATTGTCACTGATGCTTACCTCACCTACTCATGAAATTATGAAAGTTACATCCAATTTGGTTTTTATTAAAACTACTGCCAACCACAGCCTATAACTTGTGGGTCTAGAGGCCTACTTTAATTTGATTTGGTTGCTTTATCTAAATTAGACTGTAGAATGGTATCTTCGTAGAACGGTGTTTTTGTTTTCCAGTTGTGTCCAACTCTTTGTGATCCCTTTTGAGATCTTCTTGGCAAAGATACTGGAGTGGTTTTCCATTTCCTTCTCCAGCTCATTTTTACAGATGAGAAAACTAAGGCAAATAGGGCTAACTGACTTGCCCAAGGCCACACAGCTATAAAGTATCTAAGGCCAAATCTGAACTCAAGAACGTGAGTCTTCCTGATTACAGCCCAGCACTCTATCCACTGAACAACCCTAACTGCCCAGAATAATATTTGGTCTCAAATTACTAGAACTAAACAATGGAGACTTCTTATGCAACTCTTTTTAAATAACACTATTCATGAGAATCTAGTGATATAAATCAGAATCCTTCTCTATTAAAATAAAGAGAACTTGAGGATTCCATTTTAAAATTTCCCTCCATCTCTGCTTATTACTGTCCTATGCCCCTTCTGATCTTTGTAGCTAAACTCCTCAAAAAGTCGATCTACAATAGGTGCCTCCACTTTCTCTCCTTACTCTCTTATCCTTTTACAATCTGCCTTCCAACCTTAGTCTACCAAAACTGTTCTCTCCAGTTAACAAGGATCTCTTAATTTCCAATTCTAATGGCCTTTTTTTCCATCTTAATTCTCCTTAATCTTCTTGCAGCCTGTGACACTCTTGATCACTGTCTCCTCAACAAATTCTACTGTTGGCTTTTGAGACATTACTCTCTCCTGTTTCTCTTTCTACCAATCAAACCACTTCTTCTCAGTCTCCTTTGCTGGATCCTCATCTAAATCATACTGTCTAACAACAGTGCCCTTCAGAGTTCTGTCTTGGGTGTTCTTTTCTCTATATATACTGCATTTGGGGATCTCCTCAGCTCCCATGGATTTAACTACCATCTCTATGCTGATAATTCTCAAATTTACATATGCTGCTCCAAACTCTCTCTGACCTCTCATCTTGAATCTCCAATTGCCTTTCCAATATCTTAAAAATGAACGTCCAATAGACATCTTAAACTAAACATGGTTGAAACTGAACTCATTATCTTTCCCCCTAAACTATTCCCCATATTCTCTTCTCTGACACAACTACTGCTCTAGGGTAGACTCTCATGAATCAAGTACTGCAATAGCCTACTGGTGGGTCTGCTTGCCTCCAATACATTCTCCATTCAGCCACTAAAATGATTTTCCTAAATCACATCCTTACCTTAAAAAGCCTTAAACTCCAGTGTTCCCTATCATATCCAGAATCAAAAGCCAAATGCTTTGCTTGGCATCCAAAACCCTTCATAACCTAGATCCCTCATACATTTCTTGTCTTTTAACACCTTACTCTCTGACATATACTCTTTGATCCAGTGTCACTGACCTCCTGGCTGTACCATGAACAAGACATTCCATCTCTCAGAGAAGATCAAACTACAAACTCAGAAGAAGACAACACAGTCAAAATTCCTATATCCAAAGCCTCAACAAAAAATATGAATTGGTCACAGGCCATGGAGGAGCTCAAAACGGATTTTTAACATCAAGTAAAAGAGGAAGAGGAAAAATTGGGAAGGAAAATGAGAGTGATACAAGAAAATCATTAAAAAAAGAGCCAACAGTTTGGTAAAGGAAGCACAAAAAAATACTGGGGAAAAAAACCCACCTTAAAAAAACAGAATAAGCTGAATGGTAAAAGAGGCACAAAAAAACCAATGAAGAGAAAAATACCTTGAAAATCAGAATTGGCTAAATGTAAAAAGAAGTACAAAAATTCACTGAAGGAACTTAAAAAATAGAATTGGCCAAATGGAAAAGAAAGTACAAAAACACACTGAAGAAAGGAGGATGGAGGGGAGGGCAGGTTGGGGGGAGGGTTGTTAGAAGCATACACTTTTGTAAAGGGACAGGGACAAAGTAGAGAATAGAACAAGTGGGGGGTGGAATAGGAAGGAGGGAAATACAGGTACTGGGGTAGGGAGATCCATCTTGTCCTCCTGGAAAGTCAGACAGGTGATAGGGGAAGATAGAGGAGAGAGGTGACTGGGGAAGGGAGTACATAGGGGGACTGCTGTTTTGGGATGGTGGGTAGGGGAAAGATGGGGAGAAAATCTGTAAGTAAAAATCTCATGGAAATGAATGATATAAACTAAAAATAAACAAAAGTTTAAAACAAAATCAGAATTGGGCAAGTGGAAGCTAATGACTCTATGGCACATCAAGGAGGAGAGACAAACCAGCCCAGGTTGGAAAAAGAGAGCATGTCCAACCATAGATGCTCTTCAGTATGGGGAGCTGACCTATGAGTGGCTGCTGTACTTGTGGCCTGGATAAGATAAAGAGACCCAGCTGCCAAAAACCAAAGAAACAAATTTAAAAAATGAAAGTAGATAAAATTAAAAAAAAACAAACCAACAAATGTAACTCTTACTCTTATCACCAGTTAAAACCAATTTTTTAGAAAAACACTGTCATGCAAATGGAAAATGAAATAATCCCATTTTTCAAATATATATAATTATTTTAGTTCAAATATTTTATGTAGGAAAAGCTGCTGTGGTAAAATGTATTCAAGGCAGGAAAAAAAACCATTAAATTTAAAAATCTGGGAAAAAATCTAAAAAAAGTCTGAATTATGTATGCATTGCAACTATTTAATACTTTCTAGAGTAGATAAAAAGACTAATGATTTTCAAAAATGTGTAAAAAGATTTATCACTGTTACATTTTAATTTTTCTAAATTTTCAAGGAGCCTGGGAGGAGGGTGAGCTGTTGTGTTGAAAAATCTCAAACAAACCACCTTAAAATACATTTTACTTCAAAATAAGACTCTAAGACACCAGAGCATATGAATTATTTGTACCACAAGTTATTTGGGATCATAACCAAGTAATCTTTTTTTCAGAAAAACCTTTATTAATTGATTATAATAGTCATATACTGACTATCCTTAACTATGGGAGAAATGATTTTATGACTTGGACATCTCACAATTATCCTTTCACAATACTAATTTAAATTTTCTAACTTAAGACTGAACCCTTCTAGAAAACAAGATTGCTAGTTTATTATTTAAAAAAACAAAAACAAAAAAAAGCCATATCAGTGAATTGGGAAAAGTCCAAGTTTTTTAGTAACAGATTCTATCAAAAAAAATGTTTTATTCCTTTGGAATGTGACTGGATAGATTCATTTGATTTTGATTTCAGGATATGTACAAAAGGAAATGCATTTCCCATTTTTAACTAAAATAGTTTTTGTTTTTTTGTTGTTTTTTTTTTCAGAGGGGAAGGCAGGGCACTTTTAAGTGACTTGCCCAAGGCTAGTAAGTGTGTCTGAGACTGGATTTGAACTCAGGTCCTCCAGACTCCAGGGGTGCTCTATTCACTGCACCACCTAGCCACCCCCCAAAAATGCAGTAGTTTTTAAAACTATTTTTGTTAAGCTAATTAGATTTCTTGTTGAAGAATAATACTAAGAATACTCAAAAGTTTCTTTAAATAAAACAATCTAAAGTGATTTTTTTATTGTCTTTAAAATAAAGGGTCAAGTCAATGAGTATTAATTAAGCATGTACTACTCTGTCAGACACTGTGTTAAGTACTGGGGATAACGAAAAAGGCAAAAACAGAAGAAAATTAAATATATTGCAAATATTTATTGCTAATCTGTTTAGAAGACTGTTTCATAAGCACATATCTTTAATTTGTTTAATTAAATAAAAATTAAACTATCATTCACCATCTGTATAAAACTATAAAATTAAGCTAAAAGACTTCTTTGTAAGGTATGTTACTCTCTAAAATTACACACAGATCTGTTATATAAAGCAAAGTTATGTTAAATAAGAATTATCTGATAGAAGAAACATATTAAACTGAGTCTTCTTATTCACTGATTTAAATCAATTCAAATCTACCACCTTCTCAAAAAGTAAAGCTCCAAAGTGGCAAAAGGAAATTTAGCTTGAAACATATCACCTTTTTTTCCCTATTCCTCTCACAAGTTCTGGAATGAAGTAAGTATGCTAACTGGTCCTGCATTTATCTTCTGAAATTTATAAGTAAAATCAATAATTACTATTTCATGTACCATATTTAAAGCAGCCAGATATGAGATAATTTGATAAATGAAGTTTTTCTTCTTGAAAGAGAAAACAGAAGGGTCTTCTGAACTTATCATTATTAGATCACTAAGAACAGTGGCAATTTCTTATGTCTTGTACTGACAACTAAAAAAAATTCTGTAATTTCTTGCAAAGTAGTTTTTAAAAATTCATGCAAAAAAACCCTGATCTCAAATATTCTACAATTCTGCTTTTTCATTTCTGTAAAACTTAACTAATTTGGACTAAAGCAGTATATAAATAAAAAAAGAGCAGAAAACCACATTATATATGTTAAATTATGCCCTTTCTAACTTTTATGGTGGCAATATGGAGTTATGGAGTCATGGATACAGAAAGCTGGTTTTGCAACCAGGAAGGCTTGTGTTTAAGTCCTGCCTCTGACATGTATCAGCTGTTTGACCCTGGGCAAGTCACTTCAAATTCTCAGTGCTCTAGGCAATTATTTTATAAGCTGCAGACAAAGTGATGACTTGCACTGGTAGAAAGAGTTTCAAGGCTTTTCTTAGAACAAATACATATCAACTTATATGGCATAGCAACTCAGATTAGTGATGGTCTACACTGAGAAAGGCTCATCCACCAGACACTGGTGGCCAGGTAATTATTATTTCTCAGCCAAAACAACGCATGGAGATAACTGACTAGTCATTAAAGATACAATTATATTATGTTTAGTTTAGGAACCACACACTGACAAAATCATGACTTATAAATTTAGTGCTGAGAGGGATCTCAGAGACCATTTAATCCAAGCCCTTGATTTTAAAGACAAAACTCAGAGAGTGGAAGTAACTTAGCTAGAAATGAGGTGAGGCTGGGATTTGAACTCAGGTCTTCTAAATCTAAATTGAGTGTACTCTCTACTATGTTAATCATTAAGTAAGTAATTAAACCACTCACCATTAAATACCTCATTAAATTCTCCTGGAGGGGCATGGATGATGAATTTTGCTGCTATGCGCACCTGAAAGAGAAATGAAAATATTTATTTTAGCACATGAAAATGAACAACTCTTTTGAAAGTGATGTGAGCAAAGCATACTACCCTCAAAACCATAAAAAGTAGAGCTCTACTGAAAATATTAGAATGTTCTAATGGAAGTAGAAAAAATTAATTGCAAATTTATTGCCATTTAAAAAATCAAAACTGATTAAAACATACAACTTCAATATAAAACATACTGTTTAGAAACTAGAGGCTAAAAGCTGTCTAGTAATAAAAATTCATTCTTACCAACAACTTTTTAGATATTTCAGAATATCTTTGAGTACAAAGCAAAGAAATGTGAACTTTTCATGAATAGATGTATGTTATTTAGGCATATAAAAGAAGCAAATCTATTTTTTAAGGAAAAAAGCTACTGATTCAGTGATTGCAAAAGGTCTGTCACAAAGTAGTGGAAAATTAAACAGGATGAGGGGTTAAAAAGGTAGCAAGGTATGCAAGACACAAATGATACCAGAG
>JAQQSV010001468.1:0-29299 GCA_028646515.1 Pseudochirops corinnae | reverse complement strand
GGGGGGGGAAAGAAGGGGAGAAAATATGTAACTCAAAATCTTGTGGAAATGAATGATGCAAACTATAATAAAATTTAAAAAAAAAAAAAGAAAAAAGAAAATTACTATTGAGTCTATTCTTGCCTAAAATATGCTTCGTTATTTGTGCTAATGCTGTTTATTCTATCATTTATTTTTGGCTGAAACTTCTCAGATGCTGCTCTGGTATCATTTGTGTCTTGCATACCTTGCTACCTTTTTAACCCCTCATCCTGTTTAATTTTCCACTACTTTGTGACAGACCTTTTGCAATCACTGAATCAGTAGCTTTTTTCCTTAAAAAATAGATTTGCTTCTTTTATATGCCTAAATAACATACATCTATTCATGAAAAGTTCACATTTCTTTGCTTTGTACTCAAAGATATTCTGAAATATCTAAAAAGTTGTTGGTAAGAATGAATTTTTATTACTAGACAGCTTTTAGCCTCTAGTTTCTAAACAGTATGTTTTATATTGAAGTTGTATGTTTTAATCAGTTTTGATTTTTTAAATGGCAATAAATTTGCAATTAATTTTTTCTACTTCCATTAGAACATTCTAATATTTTCA
The DNA here is from genome assembly GCA_028646515.1 of Pseudochirops corinnae. Classification (NCBI taxonomy): domain Eukaryota; kingdom Metazoa; phylum Chordata; class Mammalia; order Diprotodontia; family Pseudocheiridae; genus Pseudochirops; species Pseudochirops corinnae. The sequence goes on along the minus strand of JAQQSV010001468.1, from coordinate 28,709 downwards.
GTAGAGCTCTACTTTTTATGGTTTTGAGGGTAGTATGCTTTGCTCACATCACTTTCAAAAGAGTTGTTCATTTTCATGTGCTAAAATAAATATTTTCATTTCTCTTTCAGGTGCGCATAGCAGCAAAATTCATCATCCATGCCCCTCCAGGAGAATTTAATGAGGTATTTAATGGTGAGTGGTTTAATTACTTACTTAATGATTAACATAGTAGAGAGTACACTCAATTTAGATTTAGAAGACCTGAGTTCAAATCCCAGCCTCACCTCATTTCTAGCTAAGTTACTTCCACTCTCTGAGTTTTGTCTTTAAAATCAAGGGCTTGGATTAAATGGTCTCTGAGATCCCTCTCAGCACTAAATTTATAAGTCATGATTTTGTCAGTGTGTGGTTCCTAAACTAAACATAATATAATTGTATCTTTAATGACTAGTCAGTTATCTCCATGCGTTGTTTTGGCTGAGAAATAATAATTACCTGGCCACCAGTGTCTGGTGGATGAGCCTTTCTCAGTGTAGACCATCACTAATCTGAGTTGCTATGCCATATAAGTTGATATGTATTTGTTCTAAGAAAAGCCTTGAAACTCTTTCTACCAGTGCAAGTCATCACTTTGTCTGCAGCTTATAAAATAATTGCCTAGAGCACTGAGAATTTGAAGTGACTTGCCCAGGGTCAAACAGCTGATACATGTCAGAGGCAGGACTTAAACACAAGCCTTCCTGGTTGCAAAACCAGCTTTCTGTATCCATGACTCCATAACTCCATATTGCCACCATAAAAGTTAGAAAGGGCATAATTTAACATATATAATGTGGTTTTCTGCTCTTTTTTTATTTATATACTGCTTTAGTCCAAATTAGTTAAGTTTTACAGAAATGAAAAAGCAGAATTGTAGAATATTTGAGATCAGGGTTTTTTTGCATGAATTTTTAAAAACTACTTTGCAAGAAATTACAGAATTTTTTTTAGTTGTCAGTACAAGACATAAGAAATTGCCACTGTTCTTAGTGATCTAATAATGATAAGTTCAGAAGACCCTTCTGTTTTCTCTTTCAAGAAGAAAAACTTCATTTATCAAATTATCTCATATCTGGCTGCTTTAAATATGGTACATGAAATAGTAATTATTGATTTTACTTATAAATTTCAGAAGATAAATGCAGGACCAGTTAGCATACTTACTTCATTCCAGAACTTGTGAGAGGAATAGGGAAAAAAAGGTGATATGTTTCAAGCTAAATTTCCTTTTGCCACTTTGGAGCTTTACTTTTTGAGAAGGTGGTAGATTTGAATTGATTTAAATCAGTGAATAAGAAGACTCAGTTTAATATGTTTCTTCTATCAGATAATTCTTATTTAACATAACTTTGCTTTATATAACAGATCTGTGTGTAATTTTAGAGAGTAACATACCTTACAAAGAAGTCTTTTAGCTTAATTTTATAGTTTTATACAGATGGTGAATGATAGTTTAATTTTTATTTAATTAAACAAATTAAAGATATGTGCTTATGAAACAGTCTTCTAAACAGATTAGCAATAAATATTTGCAATATATTTAATTTTCTTCTGTTTTTGCCTTTTTCGTTATCCCCAGTACTTAACACAGTGTCTGACAGAGTAGTACATGCTTAATTAATACTCATTGACTTGACCCTTTATTTTAAAGACAATAAAAAAATCACTTTAGATTGTTTTATTTAAAGAAACTTTTGAGTATTCTTAGTATTATTCTTCAACAAGAAATCTAATTAGCTTAACAAAAATAGTTTTAAAAACTACTGCATTTTTGGGGGGTGGCTAGGTGGTGCAGTGAATAGAGCACCCCTGGAGTCTGGAGGACCTGAGTTCAAATCCAGTCTCAGACACACTTACTAGCCTTGGGCAAGTCACTTAAAAGTGCCCTGCCTTCCCCTCTGAAAAAAAAAACAACAAAAAAACAAAAACTATTTTAGTTAAAAATGGGAAATGCATTTCCTTTTGTACATATCCTGAAATCAAAATCAAATGAATCTATCCAGTCACATTCCAAAGGAATAAAACATTTTTTTTGATAGAATCTGTTACTAAAAAACTTGGACTTTTCCCAATTCACTGATATGGCTTTTTTTTGTTTTTGTTTTTTTAAATAATAAACTAGCAATCTTGTTTTCTAGAAGGGTTCAGTCTTAAGTTAGAAAATTTAAATTAGTATTGTGAAAGGATAATTGTGAGATGTCCAAGTCATAAAATCATTTCTCCCATAGTTAAGGATAGTCAGTATATGACTATTATAATCAATTAATAAAGGTTTTTCTGAAAAAAAGATTACTTGGTTATGATCCCAAATAACTTGTGGTACAAATAATTCATATGCTCTGGTGTCTTAGAGTCTTATTTTGAAGTAAAATGTATTTTAAGGTGGTTTGTTTGAGATTTTTCAACACAACAGCTCACCCTCCTCCCAGGCTCCTTGAAAATTTAGAAAAATTAAAATGTAACAGTGATAAATCTTTTTACACATTTTTGAAAATCATTAGTCTTTTTATCTACTCTAGAAAGTATTAAATAGTTGCAATGCATACATAATTCAGACTTTTTTTAGATTTTTTCCCAGATTTTTAAATTTAATGGTTTTTTTTCCTGCCTTGAATACATTTTACCACAGCAGCTTTTCCTACATAAAATATTTGAACTAAAATAATTATATATATTTGAAAAATGGGATTATTTCATTTTCCATTTGCATGACAGTGTTTTTCTAAAAAATTGGTTTTAACTGGTGATAAGAGTAAGAGTTACATTTGTTGGTTTGTTTTTTTTTAATTTTATCTACTTTCATTTTTTAAATTTGTTTCTTTGGTTTTTGGCAGCTGGGTCTCTTTATCTTATCCAGGCCACAAGTACAGCAGCCACTCATAGGTCAGCTCCCCATACTGAAGAGCATCTATGGTTGGACATGCTCTCTTTTTCCAACCTGGGCTGGTTTGTCTCTCCTCCTTGATGTGCCATAGAGTCATTAGCTTCCACTTGCCCAATTCTGATTTTGTTTTAAACTTTTGTTTATTTTTAGTTTATATCATTCATTTCCATGAGATTTTTACTTACAGATTTTCTCCCCATCTTTCCCCTACCCACCATCCCAAAACAGCAGTCCCCCTATGTACTCCCTTCCCCAGTCACCTCTCTCCTCTATCTTCCCCTATCACCTGTCTGACTTTCCAGGAGGACAAGATGGATCTCCCTACCCCAGTACCTGTATTTCCCTCCTTCCTATTCCACCCCCCACTTGTTCTATTCTCTACTTTGTCCCTGTCCCTTTACAAAAGTGTATGCTTCTAACAACCCTCCCCCCAACCTGCCCTCCCCTCCATCCTCCTTTCTTCAGTGTGTTTTTGTACTTTCTTTTCCATTTGGCCAATTCTATTTTTTAAGTTCCTTCAGTGAATTTTTGTACTTCTTTTTACATTTAGCCAATTCTGATTTTCAAGGTATTTTTCTCTTCATTGGTTTTTTTGTGCCTCTTTTACCATTCAGCTTATTCTGTTTTTTTAAGGTGGGTTTTTTTCCCCAGTATTTTTTTGTGCTTCCTTTACCAAACTGTTGGCTCTTTTTTTAATGATTTTCTTGTATCACTCTCATTTTCCTTCCCAATTTTTCCTCTTCCTCTTTTACTTGATGTTAAAAATCCGTTTTGAGCTCCTCCATGGCCTGTGACCAATTCATATTTTTTGTTGAGGCTTTGGATATAGGAATTTTGACTGTGTTGTCTTCTTCTGAGTTTGTAGTTTGATCTTCTCTGAGAGATGGAATGTCTTGTTCATGGTACAGCCAGGAGGTCAGTGACACTGGATCAAAGAGTATATGTCAGAGAGTAAGGTGTTAAAAGACAAGAAATGTATGAGGGATCTAGGTTATGAAGGGTTTTGGATGCCAAGCAAAGCATTTGGCTTTTGATTCTGGATATGATAGGGAACACTGGAGTTTAAGGCTTTTTAAGGTAAGGATGTGATTTAGGAAAATCATTTTAGTGGCTGAATGGAGAATGTATTGGAGGCAAGCAGACCCACCAGTAGGCTATTGCAGTACTTGATTCATGAGAGTCTACCCTAGAGCAGTAGTTGTGTCAGAGAAGAGAATATGGGGAATAGTTTAGGGGGAAAGATAATGAGTTCAGTTTCAACCATGTTTAGTTTAAGATGTCTATTGGACGTTCATTTTTAAGATATTGGAAAGGCAATTGGAGATTCAAGATGAGAGGTCAGAGAGAGTTTGGAGCAGCATATGTAAATTTGAGAATTATCAGCATAGAGATGGTAGTTAAATCCATGGGAGCTGAGGAGATCCCCAAATGCAGTATATATAGAGAAAAGAACACCCAAGACAGAACTCTGAAGGGCACTGTTGTTAGACAGTATGATTTAGATGAGGATCCAGCAAAGGAGACTGAGAAGAAGTGGTTTGATTGGTAGAAAGAGAAACAGGAGAGAGTAATGTCTCAAAAGCCAACAGTAGAATTTGTTGAGGAGACAGTGATCAAGAGTGTCACAGGCTGCAAGAAGATTAAGGAGAATTAAGATGGAAAAAAAGGCCATTAGAATTGGAAATTAAGAGATCCTTGTTAACTGGAGAGAACAGTTTTGGTAGACTAAGGTTGGAAGGCAGATTGTAAAAGGATAAGAGAGTAAGGAGAGAAAGTGGAGGCACCTATTGTAGATCGACTTTTTGAGGAGTTTAGCTACAAAGATCAGAAGGGGCATAGGACAGTAATAAGCAGAGATGGAGGGAAATTTTAAAATGGAATCCTCAAGTTCTCTTTATTTTAATAGAGAAGGATTCTGATTTATATCACTAGATTCTCATGAATAGTGTTATTTAAAAAGAGTTGCATAAGAAGTCTCCATTGTTTAGTTCTAGTAATTTGAGACCAAATATTATTCTGGGCAGTTAGGGTTGTTCAGTGGATAGAGTGCTGGGCTGTAATCAGGAAGACTCACGTTCTTGAGTTCAGATTTGGCCTTAGATACTTTATAGCTGTGTGGCCTTGGGCAAGTCAGTTAGCCCTATTTGCCTTAGTTTTCTCATCTGTAAAAATGAGCTGGAGAAGGAAATGGAAAACCACTCCAGTATCTTTGCCAAGAAGATCTCAAAAGGGATCACAAAGAGTTGGACACAACTGGAAAACAAAAACACCGTTCTACGAAGATACCATTCTACAGTCTAATTTAGATAAAGCAACCAAATCAAATTAAAGTAGGCCTCTAGACCCACAAGTTATAGGCTGTGGTTGGCAGTAGTTTTAATAAAAACCAAATTGGATGTAACTTTCATAATTTCATGAGTAGGTGAGGTAAGCATCAGTGACAATATTTTTTTAAACAATACAGCCCTCATAAATCCATTTATAAAACCATAATGATGATTTATAGTAGAAACTGACTTTTTGATGATATCACTCTTGGGTATCTTATATCTCGTCACCAAAGTGGGTAGGGCAGTTGCTCAAAAATAAATTAATTAGATGCATGTGTAGTATGATTGTGATATTCCAAAGGTGGGAAAGGAATGCCTGCGGCCAATGACAAGCTTTTTCCTTGTCTGATCACTTTTCTGTAGAGTGGGTTACCTGTGGGACTGCTACTGGTATTGTCATCTTAAGTGATAAAGTACTTAAAGTGTTTACTGCAATTGTTATCACATCATCTTTCTGGTGTCCCTCCATTTGTCTAGTTATTTGAGGATACGTTATATTCCTCCTTCATCCTACTTCATTTCTGTTCTGAGTATAAAATATGTATTAGTTTCCTTTGCTTTTTTTGAGTCACTTGGGAATTGACTCTCTCTCTTCTAGTCAATTTCTTCAGGGGAAAAAGTAGAACAAAACCAGTATTCATTGTATTCTCTGATTAGACATAATCTTGGTAAACTTTTCAAATATACACAAATAATGAAATACTTTGAATAAACTTTTTTCCAGATGTTCGGTTACTTCTTAATAATGATAATCTTCTCAGGGAAGGGGCAGCTCAGTAAGTACTGAATATTACACTTTCTATGTGTAAAATTACTTAGAAATAACTGTTTTAAGTATTGCTTGTATTCACAATTCATTGAATAGAATAGTTGCTCTCATAGTTTGTGATTTGCTATCTTTAGACAAGCTAAATGAATTAGGACTTTTGAGTCACTGATGGTAGTAAAAAAACCTCCATTCATTCATTTGATATTATATGTGACATAAAGCCACAAGTTCTTTCCAACATTAATGATATTGGACTTGCAAGCTAACCTTATTTTAAAAACTCTAGTTTTATAAAAGTTATAGATATTTTGGCTCACAGCATTAGCATTCTCTCCCTCCTTCCCCCTTCTCTTTTAAAGCCAAGGCTCCTGAACCTAACAGGTCATTTCAAAAACCTGATACAAGATAATCAGCCACTGCCACATTTTCCCCTTCAAAACTCAGGAGCATTTCCAGCAAGGAAGAAGGTGTGATTATAGAAGCAACCACAGAATTACCAACCTCACTCTCTTAATAATTGCTTTCAGTCTTTATAAAGACTTTGGAAAATATGAAAATTAGAAAAGGTTGAGGATCACTATGTTAGGCTATCATATCTTGTTAACAAATTGAGATTTTGAAAGAACCAATCATGGTAAGATTATGCAATAGATAGATAATACTGAGGATTTATACTTAGCGTTTTTTTCCCTGACAGCATTGTATCACATCCACACACATATAAGTGGAAATTAAGTAGTCTTCTAGAAGTTACCTTGTTTCATTTCTCTGGTTATTCTAATATCAAATGCTATTATCATTTGTTTCATACTTGTTGACTCTAATTATGAATTTCTTTGAAATTTTTCAGGCTTGCTTCTTGTTCCTTTTAACCTGAAGTGTGTGTGTGTTTGCGTGTGTACGCATAATATACAATATGTTTGTGATCTTTAACTTTCATAATGCTATAACTGCTGTCATATATCAAGTGTTACTATAAAATGGATTTGATTTTTATGTATTGTTTCTGGAATGTACATCTCATGGGTGTTTCATATGTACATTTCTAGAACTTTCTTATAACATGAATATTTTTGTCATCAAAATTATTTGGTATTGAATAAAAATAGAAAAGTAGATGAGTGGAGCAGACTAGATAAGGGCAAATTGAAACAAATGAACTTAATTAACCAGGTTTACTGAGGAAAAAAATTAGTTCGTATTAGTATTTGACAAGAACTTTTGAGAAAACAAGAAAGGTTAACAGAAGAGACACTTATACCATATGTCATAATAAATTTGAAATAGTTACCCATCCCTGAATGTTTAAAGGTATACCACAAACAAAAAAAGAAGACAATTAGATCTGATGTTTTTCACACTTAAGACAAGAGAGAATCCTCAGCTAAACAGGAGAAAGAGGTGGTTACAGAATATAAAATAAACAATTTTTATTACAGGGAATAGGATACCTTTGAAGAAATAAAGTCCACACAAGAAATATAAGAATGGATCGGGGGGAAATTTTTTTGTATCAAATATATTTGATAAAAGTCTGAATATGTATGTGTGTGTGTATATATCTGTATATCAAATTAATTCAGATGTATAAGACCGTGGTGGCTAGGTGGTATAGTGAATAGAACACCCGCCCTGGAGACAAAAGGACCTGGGTTCAAATCCAGTCTCAGGCACATAATCTAAAACTAGCCATGTGACCTTGGGCAAGTCACTTAACCCCAATTGCCCTACCTTCCTCCCCCCCAAAAAAAGCAAACAACAAATCTTTAAGACCAAGAACCATTAAACAATTAGCAAAAGAATTTCAGACTACTAACTACCATATGAAAGTCTCCAAAATTACTAAAAGAGTGCAAATCAAAGCAACTCTGAGGTTTAAAGATGTCAACAGTTGGGAATAGTCAGTGTTGGGGGGGTTATGGAATGATATGCAAACTGATATGCTATTGTGGAGCTGTGAATTGGTCCACTTATTTTGGAAATCAATTTGGAATTATGCACATAAAGTGATAAAAATGAGGTATATTTCCCAAGAAGATCACTGACAATAAGAAAGCTTCATATACACCAAAATATTTATATACTCTTTTTATGGAAGCAGAAATAAAGTAATTGCCATTTATTGGGAAATCACTAAACTAGTTGTGGCTTGTGAATGTTATGAATAATACTGTACTTTAAGCAGCTATGAATATGATAGCAGAGAATCATGAGAACAATTAAATGAACCAATAGAAAAATGAAGTAAACAGTACCAGGAAAACCATATACACAGTAATTACAACAATGTAAATGGAAAGAACAAAAGAAAATTTTAACTGATTGCTTTATAATTAATTTTTAGCACCAGACTTGGCTCTGCAGGAGCCATATGAGAATGTACTTCCCTCTCATCTTTGGAGAAATGTGGGGTTCTTGATGTGGAATACTACATGTATAATCATATGTACTAGTTATTTTTACTGAACTGTCTTTTCTTTTTTATAATCCTACTTAAAAAGGATGACTCTTTGGATGTCAGGGTACAGATTGAGAGATGAAAGTTATAAAAATAAAAGATACAGATAAAATGTTTCTAAAGTAAAAGTATGTTATAGTATGCTGTAGTAATATATATATATATATATATATATATATATATATAATTTTTCTTTTTTAAATGTTTCATTGATGCCTGTTTTACCTTTATTGCTACTTCTCAATAATTCTCCATCAAAAGTAGAGCTCTGCTTTGTAAAAAATGAGTACATTTGAACAAAACACTTGAACATATTGATTTGTGGTCTGCATATTTATGTCTCTTTCTGTACCTATAGTTTACCACATCTCAGCTGAAATAAACAGAGAGGTGCTTTACTCTCAAACCCCTAAAGCCCTTAGCACAGTGTAGGCACTTAATAAATAGTTGTTAACTATAGATAAATTAGATTTCTTTCCTTGAGAGCTATCTGTTCCTATCTTTTGACCATTTATCACTTCTCTTATTTTTGTAAATTTGAATTAGTTCTTTATATATGTTCTCTGATCTTCTTTATCCCCTGTTTGATCATGATCTCCTCCCCATCCATAGATGAAGGAGGGAAGGAAATAAGCATTTACTTATTACCTACTATGCCTTAGGTATGGTGCTAATGCACTTTATAAATGTTATCTCATTTGATACTCACAAGAACTGTGGGAGGTAGGTACTATTATTTTTGCAGTTTACACTCCATTTTATTATTAAGAAACTGAGGCAGAGATTAAGTGAATTGCCTCAGAGTTGCAAAGCTAGTAAGTATCTGAGGCATGATTTGAACTCAGGTGTTCTGACTGTGGTTCATTGCTCTGTCCTCTCTGATAGCTAGCTCCCTCAGATCCAAAGGGTAATTTCTTTCTTGACACTCTAATTTGTTTATGTGCCATTTTATATAGTTCATATATCCATTTGGAGTTTTCCTTGTTATGTGATATGAATTGTTGCTCTCAACATAATTGCTGTTGACTATTTCCAGTTTTCCCAGCAGTTTTTCTTATAGAGTGATTCCTCACCCCAGTATCTGAAGCATATTAAACCCTAAACTTTTAGGTTCATTTATTAACATTATTTTCAAGGTCTGCCCATTGACTATTTACTAACAACCGTGAGGAATAGAGGTTCATGGGTTGTTTTGTTCTTGTTGTTGATATGACAGTTGATTATTTAGAGACAAGATTTGTTTGATATCATATAAAATTTAACACTGTGATACATGACTTCCTTTTGGAATTGAAGTAATAGCAGGAGGGTTTTTTAAAATTGATAAATTTGCTTTAAACATAGCAAAAAAAAACATCTGTCCCCCATATATTCTCATTTGAATCCCCCGCAGATTCTTGAAAATAGATAAGAACAAAAACTGGGTTTGGGACAAAGAGACTTAAACTTTACTACCTTTCTTTTTATTAAAAGGACTGTCATTTGCAGTTGTCTTCATTTATATGGAATGATTGTATTTATTATTCTTTTGGTTATTTTTTTTTATTCTCCATTATTTCAAAACAAATGCATGGAAATAAGAAATATTAAGAGCAAGACTTTTTAACTGAAACAGAAGGTTTGAAGAAGGTAGCAGAGATATCTTTGATTGTATGCAAAGCAATCATTCAGGCACACAACAAATCAAAATATACTACAAAGGTAGTGGGAGATTTATACAATCAAAATTGTACAGTTGCACAAGGAATGACTTACCAGTCAAATTCCAGTAGACATTCATTCTAAAAGAATGTTTGGTTTCACATTTTGAGTGAACAGAAACATCAAAGACTTAATTTGTTTAGATTTTATAAGAAAGGTGGAAAAGGATATTTTTGAGCAAAATAATTACTCTGTGATCCTGGGATATGTATATCAAAATCAGATGAATAAAATGTTTATTTGGTTTTTTAACATTGGTATTAATTGTGCAAAATTTAACTCATAAGATTAATCACTGTCTGAATCATTATGTAAAAAGCATATGAGAGAACCAGAGTTGATGCAGAGAGGGACAAAGAGGTTCCATTTTGCTGCTTCATCATGATAGTGTGTTAGGTCACAAAACATTCTGTCAGTTTTTGGCTGCAAATATTATTTATCAAATGTAACTTTGAATATCCCACCTTTCTTCTAAAAAGTCAAATCCACCTTAAAAGGACAAAAGTTATGTGCCACAGGTTCTCAACATTTTCAAAGGGAGTTCTAAAATATTGCAACAGAATGATTAGAATAAATATTATTTAACTTCATAAATTAACTACAAAAATATATTTCAATGTTTGACTAAGGCCTAATGAAGTTTCTGAGATTTTTAGATACAATATAACAGTTTATATTTTGCTTTTGTCGATGTAACATGTTTGTAATATCACAACTTTTTTTTTAATTCAAGTTTTATTTAGAGCTTCCTTAAAGGAATGACAAAGAAGCTGGTTTCTCCCATTGGCCATTGGTAGTTAGAGAGGGAAAGGTTATCAATGCTCACATGAGTAATCATCTTAGGGCTTTGAACCACCTCCATGCCCATAGCTTCATTTCCACCCAGCCCCAGGATGAGTTGCAGTGCCCCATACTGGGACCAGATTAAGTGCCACCCAAATTGAACCTGAGAATAGACATAGACACTGTTTCCCATGCCAAAATGCAGGGGACTGTACCAAAACCGAATTCATCTGGCTCCATGCAATATTGGGCTAATCAGAACAGCTTTGGGAACTGTTTGTAGAGAAGTCTGGTTCTGTAGAGACAGATGGTTTCCTCCAGGGAAATGACAAGAACTGTCTAAGGAGAGGCTGCCACTCTAAGGATAACTGTTCTGGTCTTAAGTGAGCACCAGTCAGCGCCAGTCCTATTCTGTCTCAAAGTCACAGAACCAGTTAGAGGACTGGTTTTAATTGCATATATTTTAATGGAAAATTCAATTTTTACAGAAAAATTTACAGAAAATTTTTTAAAAATTTACAGTTTCTTTTAGGTCTTTAAATGGATAAGAAACAAGTCTAAATTTGTGGGGTTTTTTATTAAAAGACCTATTTTAAGAGTTTTCATAATGAAAAAAATTTCAAGTTAAAAAAATTACTAAACTTCTTTAAGATAACAATATATTTGGAAATAGTATCATTTATGGCAGCCTACTAATAGCTTTTAATGTTAACTTTAGTTCTTTTTCTGTATAGAATATGAATGTATTATTTATTACATTTAATCTGAAAAAATGAATGGAATGAACTCAAGTGATTTGCCTTTTTCCATTTTTTAGTGCATTTGCACAGTATAACTTGGACCAGTTTACTCCAGTAAAAATTGAAGGCTATGAAGAACAGGTATGACAATAATAGCTCATTTATACTGCTATAAAGTCATAATAGTAAAAATATTTAACTAAATACATAGTGTTTCAGGATTACTCATTTGGAAGGGTCTAATCTTTGAAAAATCTGACTTCCTATTTTTCTTAAAGAATTTAACTACTCTAATGATATATGCCGTTAATGATGGTATAAAATGATAGAGTTTTTAAAAATTTGTTCTGAACTTAAATACCAAAGAGCATTTTAATACACTTAGCAGAACCTCATAAATCTGTGATGCCATAAATCTCCATTTCAAACAGCTTGCTTTTAAAATTTATAATTAATATCTTTATTAAATGTTTACAATATTTATATTAAAATGCATTTTTTAAAAGCAAGCCACATGAAATGGAAAGTGTGTGTGTGTGTGTGTGTGTGTGTGTGTTTTATATAGATTACTTTTGAAACTACCCTGCTTATTTGTGCTTCCTTCTAGATTCTTTCTATTCTGTGCTTTTTGTAATAGCTTCCTTTAATTCCTTTAATAGCTTCCTTTTTTGACATCACTATTGCTAACCTTCCCCCCTCCACTTCTGTTAAAACTTGGGGTAGAAAGGTTAAAAAAAACGAAACTCTTTTTAGAAATAATCATAGACAAAACAAATCCATAGACTGTGTTTTGGCCACAAAAAATGTATGTATTCTTACCTGTTACCCATCTCTATGAGACAGGAAAACATTTTTACATTATGGACAGAGATGGGAAACATTTTTGATCCTATTTCCACAGGATTGATAAGCATTGCTATGTCTTTCAAAGTTGTTTTTCTTTATAATATTACTGTCTTTGTATAATTGTTCTTCTGATTTACTCACTTGACTGCCATTTTGTACAACCCAGAATTCTTTGAAATTGTCTGTCTTCATTTATTTATGGTATAATAGTATACCGTTTCATTTATATAACAGTTTATCTAATTATTTCCCAGTTGTCTAAGGGGAAATCTAAGGTGTCCTCTCTTTTAAATTCCTCTTTGCTTTTCTCTTCTCCCTCTTCCCTCTCCCTCAGTCCTACCTTCAGGATCAGGAAACTTGTTTTAATTATTACTTTTCCCTCCTCAGTATTATTCTCCCTCTTAACCTCCCCTTTTCTGCCTGTTTCCCTTGAGTTTGTATATCTTTTGAGAACAAGTAGTAATATCTGAGCAGCCTTTATTTTTTAAAATATTCTTTTCATTTGTCAACTTAGTTGGTGGACCTTATTTTAAAGTTTTCAGTATTAAATTGTATAGAATTGGCTTTCATGAAAATAGTTAAATAAAGATATGTTTAAACGTGAAGTAACATTTTTTTTTCAAAATGTATTCTTTTATTGAAGGTATTAATAACAGAGCATGGTGATTTAGGAAATGGAAAATTTCTGGATCCCAAAAATAGGGTCTCTTTCAAATTTGATCATTTAAGAAAGGAAGCTACTGACCCCAGGCCTTATGAAGGTGAAAATGCCATTGAATCTTGGAGACATTCAGTGGAGACTGCCATGAGAGCCTATGTGAAGGAACATTACCCTAATGGAGTCTGCACAGTAAGTAAGCAATAGACAACGTAATTTTTAAACAATTTTTTCATAAGTGACAATAGTATTATGAGCTTTTTATTGATCTTTAAAAGAGGGTCTTGAAATGCATGACCTAGTAAAATGTATAATTTTTCATTACAATTGAAATTTTATGTTTGTCACTTTCTATCATCATCCATTAAGGACATATTCCAAGTGTTTCTTACTTATTTGCTGAGAATTCAGTTCAACAAATATTTTTTAAGTACCTGCCATGCTCAAGGCTCTGTGGTATATAGAAGAGATAGATACAAAGATAAAAAGGCTATTGAGCCAGCTGGAATTTTTAAATGGTGCTATTTCAACTTTTTTACCATTCCTGCTTTCTACCTAAAATGTGTAATTATTTAGTCATGCCTTCCTATGAAGACTTTAAAAATAATTTCTATACTTACTGTTTCTCAAGATTCTAACTAAGATCAAGTGTAGTCTGTGACATTTTCAAATGGAATGGAAAAATGTATTGTGTGTGTGTATACACACACATATACACAGCGATTGTACATAAAAAGGGACTGAGACGTACATGCAATCAACATACACATTTTAAATTTTGTGATAGCAAGACATGAATGTTTTCTCATTTTACTATTAAGTGATAAGTTTTTGTTACCTTTCCTCTAAGATGTAGCCTTTTTACTGCTTATATTTTATTGTTATCGAAGCATTTTTCAAAAATCACCAGCTTTTTGTACTTTAAGTTTTTTACAGCTTATTTTGTACAGATTTCTATGAATTTGATTGAATTGCCACTTACTGTGATTTTTTACGATATTTTGTTTTCACAAGCATTTATTGAATAAGTCAACAGATCTACTTTGAGGAATGTGTTTTCTGTTGTCAACTATATGCGAATAATAATTTCCTTTATTTAATATGTAGCTACCAGCATATTATGCATTCTGTGAATAATTTAATAATTGCTTAGTGACTGATATTCTGTTGTCCTAAACTGAGACTTGCATGTATTTTCTTTGCAACAAAGGTTTATGGTAAAACTATAGATGGACAGCAAACCATTATTGCATGCATAGAAAGTCATCAGTTTCAAGCAAAAAACTTTTGGTAAGTTAAAGTTATGTCTTTAATGTTTTCTGAGGGAGAAATTGTTTGAATCCTCTGCATTGACTACCTTTGTCCTTGACCATGCTTTTTATTAATAAGAGTGACTAACAGAAATCCAAGTATGGTATAAAATTCAACTTAACTAACCACAAAGAGGATAGGTAGATAGATACATAGATAGATAGGTAGATGTGTATATACGTGTGTGTATGGCAGTCAACACTATTTTGTAATGATAGCCATAAATCCTGAAAAAAATATGTATTTAGGCAGTGTCTTCAGGGGGAGGGCATAATAAATGGTTGGGTATATTTAGAGAAAACTGCCTCCAAATGGAGGTTATACTAGGAAGAGAGAGATGCAGTTATTTTTTTCCAAGATTAAAATTAGGAATCATCAAATTTTAATTCCGTAACAGTTGTTAAGGTTCTGTTGTATGCATTGTAAGATGATACTGAGGAGGAAATTGTAAGATAATGTCATTTCTTGGTTTCAGGGAAAGTTTTTCTAGAGAGATATAGTATATGCTGAGAAAAACTTTCTTTTTTAACATTTCTTTTGTGAGTTGCTGGCCTCTCTTCTCAGGTCTTTGATTCCAAAAGGACATTTTCCCATGAGGGTTGGGTTGTTTAATGATATGCTTAGACTGGCATCTCCCTGGGCATCCAGGTCATGAAGGAGTAAAATAAGTCTCACATGCTCTTGAGCAGTGATTCTCAACCTTCCTAATGCCACAACCCTTTAATACAGCTCCTCATGTTGTGGTGACCCCCATCCATAAAATTATTTTCATTGCTACTTCATAACTGTAATTTTGCTATTGTTACGAATCATAATGTAAATATCTGATATGCAGGATGTATTTTCATTGTTACAAATTGAACATAACCCACAGGTTGAGAACCGCTGCTCTTGAGGAATAACAGCTTTTCTTGTTGTCATAGTTATTTGCACATGTCTTTCTTTCGTATTCTGTTTATTTAGCATGCAGTCCTCGTGAGTTGGGTCTACAGCACATTGATCTCTGTACTTCCAGTGTCTAGTATGTTCTTCGTCCAGAGCCAACACAATACAATATATTAAATTGGATGATACATGGATTAGATTGAATAATGCTGCCATTCTGCCCCAAGACCTAGTTACACCTTTTCAATATATTTTACATTTTTTAAATGTATAAGCTTAATGCACTTAGGTAAAAATCATGATTACATACCTCAAATTTTTTTTTTTATTCATAGTACATTCAAAAGAAAGTGTTGCATTTGTCATCAGGAGCCCTGGATTTGCATCCTCCTTTTCAGACACTTATTTTTTGACTCCTAGTCAGTTCACCTGTCTGAACTTTAGTTTCCTCATCTGTAAAATGGGGTTATAATACTTCCAATACCTATATGAACTAGGATTGTTATGAGGAAAACACTTGTCAATCTTAAAGTGCTGCATAAATATAACCTAGTATTATTCTTAGAGTGTCATTGCAAATTTAGAAATGAGTGAGCTTTTATTTATTTGAAAAGTGTTTATTAGGTGCCTATTACATTATAGGCCAAACATTATGTTTGTGCTGATCTCTACCCTCAAGGAATTTACTTATTGGGGGAAAACTATCTCTGTGTGTGTGTGTGTGTGTGTGTGTGTGTGTGTGTGTGTGTGTGTGTGTGTGTTGAGGTAAATATAAAATTTAGCCAGAGTAATTGGGTAGGGCAGCTAGGTGATGCAGTGAATAGAGCACCAGCCTTGGAGTCAGGAGGACCTGAATTCAAATATGGCCTCAGACACTTGACACTTACTAGCCGTGTGCTTGGGCAAGTCACTTAACCCCAATTGCCTTGCCTTCCCCTACAAAAAACAAAGTAATTTGGTGAGTAATGCCAGAGTCAAGGAGGGAGAGATCAGAAGATGGACCTTGTTGTAGGAGGTGGCACATGAGCTGAGCCTTGAAGGAAGCTGGAGATTATAAAAGGCAACCTGGAGACCTTAGATATCCTTGATCAGGGAAGACACGGTCATACTTGTATTTTAAGAATATCCATTTGGTAGCTGAGTGAAAGATAGATTGGGGAGAAAAAAATGCTTAAAGCAGAGAGGTCATTTAGTAGTGTTGTTGCAGTAATCTAGGCAAGAGGTAATGAGTATGAACTAGAGGTAGAAAGGTAGAAATGACAAAATTTGACAACTTTATTGGATAAGAGAGAGGTAAAATCAGATCCTGAATCTGGCTGGCTAGAAGGATGGTGGTGCCCTCAGTGAAATAGGGAAGTAGGGAAAAGGTGGTAGTTTTGGGGAAAAGATAATGTGTTGTATTTTGGACATGTCAGGTTATAGAGGCCTTCAAAATTTGCAGTTCATGACTAGAGTTCAGGGGAAAGAGGCTGGGGATGCATCTATTAATTAGGGAATCATCTGCAGAGAGACGATAATTGAATGCATGGGAACTGATAAAAGCATCAAAGAACAGTATAGAAAGAGAAGTCCCTGTACAGAACCTTGGAGTACATTCATGGAGCATGAGAAGTGAATGATATTCAGCAAAATGGAGAAGAAAGAAGTAACCAGAGAGGCAGGAAAAGAACCAGGAGAAAGGTCTTTCACAAAAATCCAAGGAAAAGAGAATATTTAGGAGGAGGGAGCTAATCAGCTATGTCAGACGACCTGCAAGGATCAAGATAGGACTCAAAGGATAAGGACTGAGGAAAAGCCACTGAGGTTATTATATACTAACCTTAACTAGCGTGATTGTGGCGTTTGCCTTTTGGGCATACTAGACTTTGGTTAGGCGGGCATAGTGTTACTGAGATTATGGCTGCATGTGCTGGCGGTGTGATGTCATTTCAGTCATGTCTGACTCTGTGACCTCATTTGCCAGGGACACATAGCTAAGGGTCTGAGGCCAAATTTGAACTAAGGAAGATGAGTCGTTCGAATTCCAAGCCCAGTGCTCTAACTGTGTCACCTAGCTGCCCCGTGAAACATTCATTGTTTTCTTCCACTGTCCTAGCATCATTCTAATCTTCTACAAATATGCGCATTCCCCCTAGACATACACATGATCTGTTTTTAGCATGAAATTAATGTTTAAAATATAGTTTAGTTATTTTCCCTACCTTATTTACAGCTGCTGTTTTTATTTTTAAGGAATGGTCGTTGGAGATCGGAATGGAAGTTTACAATTACTCCTTCTACCACACAGGTGGTTGGTATCTTGAAAATTCAGGTAGGTTTACCGTTAATTAGCTAAGATAATTAAAAATCAGTGTATTCAGTTTTATATAAAATGAAAAAAGTTTTATGCTAATCTTATTAGGTCTAGGTCTCTAGTGTCAAATTCAAATAGAAATGATGTAATGGGCAGCATGTTGACCTAGAAAATCACAAACTGACATTACCTATATTCTTTTTTCTTTTTATTTTGTTAAACATTTGCCAGTTATACTTTAATCTTCAGCCATAGGCGGGACCTTTATCTTGCCTCATGCTCCCAAGTTTGACACTTCTGGTGTAGGTTAGTACAGAAAAAGAATGTACTTTCTTAGCTGCTTACATTTTTTTACATTAAACAGTTTGTCGTCAGTCCTCTGTTTTGGGTATAGCCAACAAACTCTAAAACCCATAGAATTAAAAACTACTATTTGTTTTCTGCTTTTCATATATTTATGGTAGGATTATAAGATTTAGTGTGGCAAAGGTAGGGTTGGACCTTACAGATCACCTGACCCAGCATCCTCGCCAATGGTATATATAGGAAGCTTAGATAATTGATGGCACTTTCCCAGCATCACACAGATAATTCTGGAATTGGGACTATCATAAGGATCAGACCCCCACCCTTGCTTCTTCGATTATAATATACAGTTTAAGCATTATGCCTTAGATAGTTTCTGCAGTTTCTCGGTTATAGAATATTTTATAACTCAGTGTGAATGTTTTGCTGATTAACTTGACATTTTAAATGCCTCTGACTGTTAGTGAAATTTTTAAAGTTCATAGAACATTATTAGAACTTTTTCAGAGAATAATATTTTTTCTAAGTTCATTGTAAAGTTCTTGAACTGTAACTGCTTATGTTACAAATACTAAAGGATAAAATGAACTCCTCCTGACTTGATGGTACTGTAATGCCAATGCTATAATTTCTTTGAATAGGTTCACTATTATGAAGATGGTAATGTTCAGTTAGTGAGCCATAAAGACATACAAGAATCTCTAACAGTGTCTGTAAGTAATTATATTTTAATACTTAATTGATCAGTGATCTTATATTGTATTTCAGGGGTTGACAAACTGTCCCTGGGTGTGGCTCCCCCTTCTGCTTTTATATAGCCTCAAACATAGGTAATCATTTCATTGTGCAGTTCATAGTCTATTTGTGCTTTCTCATCCTGGATAATTTTTGTCCATTTTCTCCCAACAGATTGTTAGTTCTTCCTAACATATACTAAAGGCCTTCCTCTAGCTATTTGTACATATTGTGCAATGTACAAAAAGTTAGGCTAATTCTTGTTCCTCTCTCTAGTACTTGATAACCCTTATGTCTCTTGTTATTTGTCATGTTGGAAATATACTACAGCTTACGTAAATCCACTGAGCATCTCTCCATTGCACTTTGGGTCACTTTCAATTTTTAGTCTTAAAATATTGTGCTGGTCCAAGATTCACAATCAAACTGCATCGCTGGGAGAATCCAGGTAGTAAAAAAGATGAGCATTTATGTTAGGAAGCAGCCTGAGATAATTGAAAATGAAGCATAATTTCTCAAGTGTAGTCCAGTACACAGTTTTCCTTGTAGTCATTTCTGGATGCAGATTATTATTTGTCTGTAATTCTTATCAGTATCTATATTGATATATTGACTCAATGAACAAGGCTTCCAGCTGCATATCTATATAACTGCATTTTACATCCATTTATTTTTTCCTGTATGGATCATTAGGGTAATCTCTTTTGAATAGTCCTGTATCTTATTTGCAAAACTTAAAGCTCTATAATTGTGAGTTCCTGCTGCTGTTTTACTGCAATATTCTGAATGTAATCAGCACAACATCATGGTGAGTTAACCAAAGTATAGAATTTATATTAATATTTTATATTAAGCTATACTGTAGATTTAAATGATTTTGCTTTGTTTTCTAATGCCATACATAAGCATCTCTGTCATGATTGTTTATAGAGCCTTCTAAAAATATTTCCTTTTGCAAATCAGCCAATGATATTACCTCATTCTTTGTACTGTTCATTCTTTTAACAACTATTTGTTGAGCATACTTTTTGTGCAAAGTTTCGTGGAAGATAACAAAGAAAGAATAATCCCTGCCCTGATGCCATTTATTCTGGTAGGGCAAATATAATCTATTAACAAATAATTATAATTCAGAATAGAACGTGGAACACAGTGCTCCAGGATTTCAGAGGGGGAGAGCTCAAAGCTGATCTGGTTGCTTGTGCTAACATAAACAGGATGAAATAGGATGTTTTGTTGAGTTGTGTGCTGTTATTATTAAATGTAGTCAAATATTTGAGCTCATCCTCAAACATAAATGATTGATTTTTAAAGATTTTTAAAGCTTACTTTATTATTTGTTTTTTCTTTAGAATGAAGTCCAAACAGCAAAAGAATTTATAAAGATTGTAGAAGCAGCAGAAAATGAATATCAGGTGTGATTTTCAATACAGCTTAATACCTTATACTTATTGTTGGAAAAGGACATTGAAAATGAGATCCCATGTGGCACAGTGTAAGGGAACAGACTAGGAGTCAGGAAAACCTGTGTTCTAAGACAGGGCTCTGATACATCATTAATTTTATGACTATGGTGAAGTTAACCACTCGATGCCAGACCCTGTAAATTGCAAAGGAGGGGCTGATCTAAATCTAGAGAGTTGCTCTATCAGTAGTTCCTTACATTAACAAATTCACAAGTTCAGATTAAAAAAATAGGAATGTTGAGGAGTGGGAAGTGGTTTTGAAACCTAGTTTAATTTCTAGTTCTAAATTGCTTTATGTAAGTGGATGCCTTTTTCAGATGTATAAACAAGTTTATGTACTTATCTACTCAAAAAAAATAGATATAAGATAATTCTGATAGTAATTTAAGATCTTTCTACGTAAGGATTGTTTTCATACTTTGAACTTGTATCTCTCACACCTAGTGCCAGATGTGTCAGACACATAGTATAGTTACTTAACAAATGCTTATTCCTTGAGACTAAGATATTATTTTCAAAATTTAAAAAAAAGTGTTACCTTTTTAATCCATCCTAATCTGTAGTTCAAAAGAAGTCATAAAATTCAAGTTATTCTGTTTCATTACGACCAAATTATTTTTATTTTGGAAGTCTGCTTATGGAAAATAGACCATTCCCCAAACCATTCAGACTAAAGTAGTACCCCCCTTTTTACAGTAATTGATCAATGTCAAAACAACATTGTTGAACTTAAACTTTTAGTTTATGACATAGAAGGATTTAATTATATGCAAACAGAAATTTAAAATCCTTTGCCGGAATGAAATTTTAAACTATGTAAAGAATTAGAGCCAGGAATATTATCTATTTTTCCATAAATTTATTATTCAAAATAGGAACATACTTTTCTTTTGTTTCTTTAGCTGTTTTGTAATGTGTTACTTTCATTCTATCAGTTTTTAAAACATTTTGGCATTTTAATGCAGCCACTTAGGAGCAGTGAAAGTGTGCTAACATATGAACAACACAAGTGTTTTTCTGAAAAAACCATCTGTTTTCTAGACTGTTTTGTTCTTTTTATTTTCCTTTATAACTCTTAACTCTTTTCTGTTTTTAATAGACTGCCATCAGTGAGAATTATCAGACTATGTCGGACACTACTTTCAAAGCCTTACGTCGACAGTTGCCAGTTACACGCACGAAGATTGACTGGAATAAGATCCTTAGTTACAAAATTGGGAAAGAGATGCAGAATGCTTAAGATGAACACTGCATGACTGGATCATTTTAGTGTCCTTGTATAAAAATAAAAATATTCCAAAAGTATTCAAAACTGTCAAGTTGCCCATTTAGCATGGGCTTTTGCCATTGAAAATCACTGTAATTAAGTAGTTTGGTTAGAGCACGAGGCTTAGCTAATCAATCTTTGTTTTTCAATTTTTTGTTTCCTTATGTTCAGAGAGGGTTGCAAGTCACATTAGATAAGAAATATTTTGTTTCTTACACTGAAGAGAGGTGATGCCTCTAGTTTTTGATTAAGAAAAAAGTGTATGAACACTATATTTGCTTGATGTAACCCTTTAATTGATGTCTTTTATGAAGTGGATAACTTTTTTGAAATTTGCCAGATTCTTTTTAATGGGGTCCTTAATGGCCATTTCTAGTTTAAGGTGGTTGATGGATTTAGCCATATATGCTGCTGAAGAAATTGTCTACCTTTCCCCCTTTCCTCTTCCGTGTATGTAAGATTGAGTTTAGAGGGAAAGTATTTTCTATATTAATTATGTTTAAACCTTTCAAGATAGTTATTTAGCTAGCTTAGTGTTTAACTAAACTTTTTTTAAACAAGGCCAAGATCTAATGCTATTTTGAGATTTTGAAATTAAACAAAAATACTTACTTCAGAATTGTATTTAATGCCTTCTTTCCTGTGACAGTTACTCCATTGAGCCTGGATTTTATCTGCCCTCAAGTTACATTTTATCACACAGCCACAAATGTATTATAACAAGGCAGATTGTAATATATATAACCCTGTACTTATGACATGTTTCGGTTTTTCCCTTGGATTGAAATGTACTAAAATTCAATGTGACATTAAAATGAAAATTTTCCTATTTATTTGACTAGAAAGTCACTTACTGGTGAGTCATATACTATTTTAAAATACTTTCTGGATGTTGTGGCTCTTCACTGGTTGTAAATTAGAAAAGCTGGGAGTACATATGGTGTGCTGTAATGTTCTAAATTTTTCCATCTTCCTGTGCTAATAAGCATGTTTGTAATATTAAAAATACATTTATTGATGCTTTGCTACAGGAGTTTCAAGCCTGTGGTGACTTTTAGCATTTGCTGTAGAGAGTGGAATGGATTATGATTTCATCAACTAAACTAACACTCACTTTGCTTGAGAGTGGAATCCTTTCCTCATCTTCTTCTGCAGATGTCCAGGAGCTGGAAAATGTTTTTTTTAAGAAACACCACTTTTATTATGTACAATAAACTATTTCATTAGCTTGGAATGTATAGATGTTTTAATTCTTTCTAAGTATACCAAATATTCTCTTTTTCTCCTTCCTATTTTCCTCTAAGAGGGATTTCAAGTCAACAGATGTGTATTAAATACCTGCAATGTGCTAATAAGTGCTGGGCATTCAGTTTGTACATTGATAAATACCAAGCACTGAACTGAGAGAGCAGGTTTGGGGAGTAGAGAAGCCTTTCAGGCGGAGGCAGCAAATCAGCTTAGTCTGGTAAGGTAAGAGGTGGTGAGAAATTAATTCCACCCACATGTGCTAATAGATACAGAAGATGCAATGTTGAATTTAGGAAATAATTAATAATCCAATTTGTCTTCAGTAAATAGAGTACATAAAACTGAATAATGTTAAATAAAGTAAGAAAGGAAGATTAGAAACTGTATGGGTCCTTAAATGTCAAGGCACAGAGTTCCTATTTTTTTCTAGAGGTTATAAGATATCATTGAATGTTTTGGAGCAGGGAAATAACATGGTTGGAGACCTCTGTGTTAGAGAAATTATTTTGCAACTGTGTATAGGATGGATTACAGAAGGGAAAGACTGGAAGCTGAGAGACCAGTTAGGAGAGTATTCTAATACTGCAAGTAAGAGAGCTAATGATGTCTCAAAAGAGGGTGGTACACTTGTGAATGAAGGGGAAGTGGATGTGTTTAAAAATGTTAGCAAAGTAGAATTGACAAAAACTGTAAAAGAGTCCAGGATGACTTAAAAGTTATGAACCGTGGTGATCAGGAAGATGGTGGAGCCTTCTGAAGACACCAGAAAGCTGGAGAGGAGAGTTAATTGGTGGGCAGATTAGTTTTGCTTTAGACATTTTGAGTTTGAGAATGAGGCATGAATGTGTTTGGATATGTCCAATAAACAACTAGTGGTATATAACTAGTTCAGGAAAAATTTATGTTGACTCGGTATTCATTTGTGCAGAACTCGTTGAATACATGGGAGTTTATGGTATCTCTCAGGCACTACATAGAGAGAAGAAAAGGGGACCCCAGGACAGAGGACCTTGTCGAGGGAGGAGGGGAGGGATGGTGAATGATGAACGATGATCCAGCAAAGAAGCCTAAGAAGGAGCAGCCAAATACAAGCAGAATAAAAAGAAAATAATGCCACAAAGGCCAAAAGAGACCAGAGTATCCAGGAAGAGGGAATGATCAAGCAGGATCCAACAGCAGAAAGGTCAAGGGAGAACGGAGATGGTTAAAAAGGCTATAGAATTTAGAAGCAAAGAGATAGTTGGTAACTACTGACAAAAGTTTCAGCAGAATTGATGGGGTTGAAAATGAGAATTTTATAGGTTGACAAGTGAGTGTAAGCAGTTAGTATAGGTCAGAGGTGTCAAATCGGTATTGGGGTTGGCAACACTAGTTGGAAAATATTTGATAAAAATACAGTATAGATAATGTTATAATGTGGTTTTCTAAGTCAGTGTGCCACTGAAAAGATTCTTATATATCATTGAGTGGCCTCTATTTGTATTTGAGTTTGACAGCCTTGGTGTGGATGACTTGAGAATTTGACAGTGTTGGGGAGGAGAAAAAGAGTCTAACAGATTGAGGATAAGGAAGATCTATGCACTTTTGTAAGCAGCAAATAAGGATGTAAGAAGGAGAGTGAAAAGGAAGGTCTCATGGGTCACTAATCTGGAGTGGTATGATAGCCTCTTCATTACAATATGCCAGTAAATTGCTAAGGCCAGGAAAGAAATGTGGTGAAGGCCTCCAGCCATGGGCTGCAACTGGTCACTTCACTTTACCATCCTTCTCCAGACAGCGTTGATAAGGATCCTTGGGTACAGCACAATCTTGGAGTGTTGGTGGTAATGGTTGTGGCACTTCTTCCTTCCTGTGTTGGCAATTGGTAACAGCACACAGCAACAGGAGACAAACTAATTTCTGCCTCCACAAGAGCAACCTGAAAGATTCTACAGAAGCAACCAGGAGAACCAAGTATAGGAAACTAATTATTGAGAAAGAGCCAGGTTTGGAGCTCCTATCCTCCTGGATACAATAAACTATTTTATTATCTTGAAATGTCTAGATCTTTTCATTCTTCCTAAGCATCCAAAATGTTTTTTGTTTTTCTGAGGAACACATTTGGGAACCTCCTGAATCCTCACTGTCAGTGGCAGCCCCCTACTTGGAGCACTGATAATGGTGCAAGGCTGATCTTGATTGTTTCACAGCATGAACTTGGAGAATTCTAAGATACTTGGGCCTTTATATCTTTGTAGCATTAAAATTTATTCTGCACTTGATTGTATCTGAAATTTCTGAAGAAAATGAACTAATGATAGTATGTCATTTAAAAAAAAAAGACAATGCCCCAAAGAAGTGAAAGTAATGGACTTAGATGGCTACTATATACTAATAATGGACTTGGATGACATAGATTTTTAGCTTAGTTGGACAGTGTTGTGAATTACGCTGTGTGATAGGTGGACATTCAAAAGTCAACAAAATGTTGACTTAGCCATAGTATAGAAGTGATGTTCAGTAAGCATACTATTGCGCTTAACTTGGGTAGCAGGGCCCTCCTGCATTGAGAAATGAGTATGGTTAAATGGGCAAAAAGTGATGACTTGTACAGTCTAGGTGCTTCTGCCAAGTCTAAAAGGTATAGGCTTCACATGAGTGGACCTTATTATGTCCTTAAGCCACCAGGAAACTGTTGATGGAGGCAGCTTGAATCGAAGTCCCTGAAAGCTTTGTTAATCTTGTTGGGTGAAGGAAGAACCAGGATATATAGTAATCCTTATCACTTGTTAGGATCTTGGGTTTATGACCACTATAAGCTAATTATTATGTTTCTGTTTTATTACCACAACTACAATTTAAATCTCTTGCTGTTCAGTCATTTCAGCTGTCTCCAACTGTGATCCCATTTGGAGTTTTCTTGGCAAAGATACTAGAATGGTTTGACATTTCTTCAGTTTATTTTATAGATAAGGAACCAGAGGCAATCAAGGTTAAGTGACTTGCCCAGTTCATACAGATAGTAAATATCTGAGGTGGGATTTGAACTCATATTCCTGACTCCAGGCTCAGCACTCTATTCACTGTGCCACCTAGCTGATTTAACCAGCTGTTTTGAATATATAGGCTAACCATAATTCTGGTGGGAATACATTAACATCAAAGAACAACTGACGATGGAGTTGAAAATTAGAATTTCAAGGGTTGAAAAGTGAGTAGAGGCAGTTAGTGTAGATCAGAGGTGTCAATCGGGCATTAGAGTTGGCAACACAATAACTGGATAATACTTGACAAAAATACAGTAGAGTATTGATGATGTTATGTGGTTTTCATTGATTTAGAATGTGCCACTGAAAAGATCCTTATATGTGATTTAGTGGCCCCATTCGTATTTGAGTTTGACAGACTTGGAGTACACGACTCAGTTTGACAGTGTTGGGGAGGAGAAAGAGAGCCTGATAAAGTTGAGAAGGATAGGAAAGATCTGTGCGTAACTGTAACAATATCAGTAACTATCTTTGCCCAAAAATTGAAGTAGAAGATTGCTGTGACCAGCACAGTATTATGGCCCAGCAACCAGCTGAATAAAGGAGCGAGACGGGGATGTATTCGGTAGTCTGTTTATTACAGAGCCATTTCATACAGACCCAAAATACAAGAAAATCACAGGGTTTATTATATACCTTATAGCAGAGACTCTGAGGTAATTGAAATGCCAGGACCTGACCACTCCTTACCCTAACCCAAGGCTAATTATTCATTAAGACTTAATCCTAGGACCATGTCCAGGAAGCACAAACAAACAGGGAGTCACAAACAAGACTTGCAGATTGACTACCCTGAAACTTTCTTTAGTCATTCATAGATCCAGTGAAAGCATCCACCCGACAAGATTATATTCTTTCTGCATATCTGCCTCGTGGAAGAGGGGGAGCATGAAAGTCTGGTCTACTACATAAGACTGCTTGATACAGACCTAAAAATTTTACCTTCCATTTATCCTCCACAATAGTACTAACAAGAACTTATCTTCACAGCAATAAAATGAGAAATGTTTGAAAAACATTACATAATGAGAAATTTTCCACTGGGCTTTAAAAAACACACATTCTCTTAGTTTTCACCACCATGATAGCTAAGGTGAGTGCTTTGCTATAAAACTGAGTTACTTTGAAATTTAAAGATAGTGATTTCAGCCTCTTAAAACCCTCCACCTCATATATATTCATATCTCTATAGGGAGGATGGGGAAGCAACCTAACCTAATTTTAAAAAAGAGGAAGGGAAGAAATATGGTATAAAGAAAAGCACTAAATTTGAAATTAGAAGAGTAGGTTCAAATCCAGGCTTGAAATACTTACTAGCAATGTTGGGTTATGTGATCACAGATATAGAGCTAGAGTAGACCTCAGAGGTCAGCTAATCCAACTCCATTTTAGGTAAAAAGAAATCAAGATGAAGGGAGATTAACTTGTCCAAAGTCACACTGTTAAGTTGCAGATGTAGAATTTGAATCCAGATCCTCTTGCTCAAGAGCATTGTTCTCTCCACTACATCGCAGTCGCTTTTCTGCACCTCACTTCTCTTTTATGTAAAGTAGGGATAATAGTATTTGCACTGCCTACCCTCGGTGCCCCTTTTCCAGTCCATACCTAAATACACATTTGTCTTATTTTAGTTTGAAGAAACGAGAACACCTGTAAGAAAGACCTTGATGAGATTTCTCCCATAAAATTTTGGGAGATTAAGGTGTCAGTAATATATAGGAATACATAGTATAACCCTATGCTATCGACTGAATGTGCTGAGTATTTTTCTTGTTGTTCAGTCATGCCCAATTCTTTGTGACCCTATTTTGTTTTGTTTTGGTTTTTTTGGGCAAAGATACTGGAATGGTTTGCCATTTCTTTCTCCAGCTCATTTTACAGTTAAGGGAACTGAGGTAAGCAAGGTTAATTGACTTGCCTAGGGTCATACAGCAAGTACATGTCTGAAGCTGGGATTAAATTCAGGAAGATGAGTCTTTCTGACTCTAGGCCAAGTATTTTATCCATTTTGCCACCTGGCTACCCCCACCAGAGAATATGGCATATAATTCAGATAAGTATATACATAATTTGAGAAAGGAGAGATCACAACTAGGAGGAAGAGGAATGGCTTCCTACTATAGGAGATGAGACCTTGTCTGAGAGGCAGGAGAATACACAATACATTCCAGGTATGGAATACTGAGGTGGGAAAGGGAATGCAAAGTCATTGGCTAGAAGATAGTATCCTGCATGGGTAAGGTTATTATGAAATGAGCATGGAAAGATAGGCTAAAGCAAAATGGTAAGAGGTTTTAAATGCCAAGCTGGGGAATTTATATTTTCTCCTAGAGAAAAGAGGGAATTATATATAAGTTCTTAAGCAAGGGAATAAAAAGCTTAGAATTGTACTTCAGAAAGTTTTTGTTTTGTTTTGTTTTGTTTTTGTCAGCGGTATGTAGGATAGATTACAGAAGGGAGAGGGGAAGTTGAAAGCCCAGTTAGGAGGCTGTTGGGATAGTCTAGGCAAGTGATAGTGATCTCTTAACTGTGGTGGTGGTTGAACTTAAGGAGACAAAAGAAAAGGAAATACACTGAGGAGACAGGATAAACAATACTTTTTAAGTAATTTTAGTTTGGAGGGGGTGAAGATAGAGATGAATCAAAGATAACTACGGTTTTGAACCTTGGTGAATGGGATAGTGCTTAACCTCGATAGAAGAAGGGAAGTTGGGGAAGGTGAAGAGATCCATTTTATACATATTGAACATTTAGTTGATTTCCAACAGGCATTTAGATTAATCATCCAAACTTAACAGCACTTCCTCTCCCCTGCACAGTGTTAGAAAAAGTTTTTCAATGCTGTAAATCACTATTGATTCAAGAAATGCAAATCAAAACAACTTTGAGGTACCACATCTCACCAGTCAGATTGGCCAAGATGACAAAACAGGAAAATGACAAATGCTGGAGAGGATGTGGAAAAATTGGAACACTAATGCA
>JAQQSV010001467.1:29208-51274 GCA_028646515.1 Pseudochirops corinnae | reverse complement strand
GCATTGTGGATGGCTCTATAAACTGATTAAACCATTCTGGAGAGCAATCTGGAATTATGCCCAAAGGACTATGAATAAGTGCATACCCTTTTACCCAGCAATACCAATCCTAGGGCTGTATCCCAGAGAGATCATAGAAGTGGGGAAAGGATCCATATGTACAAAAATGTTTATAGTATCTCTTTTTGTGGTGGCAAAGAACTGGAAATCAACAGGATGCCAATCAGTTGGGGAATGGCTAAACAAGTTGTGTTTTATCAGTGGTTCTCAACCTTCCTAATGCAGAGACCCTTTAATACTCATATATGGGTGTATCTGCATGTGGGCAAACCTGCATGGAGACAGATAGAGGAGCGTTCCTAAGACCATCAGAAATATGTGTTTTCAGATGGTCTTAGGTGACCTCTGTGACCCCTGTGAAAGGGTTATTCAACTCCCCAAAGGGTAGCAACGCACAGGTTGAGAACCACTGTAGTATATGAATGTAACGGAATATTATTGTGCTATAAGATGTGAGGAGCAGATGGGCTTCATAATAACCTGGAGAGACTTGTATAAACTGATGTTGAGTGACAAGAACAGCAGACATTTGTGCACATTTACAGACACAACATATGTGTGATGACTAACTTTGATAGACTGGGCTCCTCTCAGCAATGCAAGGTTATAAGACAACTCCAAAATACTCATGTCAGAAAGAGATATATCCACATCCAGAGAAAGAACTACAGTCTGAATGTAGACTGAAGCAAACTACTTGCTCTCTCCCTTTTTTGTTTTCTTTTGTTTCCTGTTTTTCATTGTTCACTTCATTGGTTATAATCCTTCTTTACAACCTGACTAATGTTTAATGTGAAGCTATTTGTAGATGCTATATTGGATTGAATGCTGCCATGGGGGCAGGAGTATCAAGGACGATAGGGAGGAGGAGAAAATTTGAAACTCAAGGGATTGTGGAACTGAATGTTATAAACTAAAAGTAAATAATTTTTAAAAAGAGCTTTAATTTCTGAGACAAAGGAAGGTATAAGATCCATCTCCACATTGAACACTTTCAATTCTTTACTTACCAACAGATATCTATGGTGACAAATTACTACATAATATTACAAAAATAAATTAATATATTTTCAGTATTTTTAGTATGTGAACATTGATATATACATATAACTTACAACTGAAAAGTCTTCTTTGTCTTGAAATCAGCACTTGAATTTAAATGACCCAGTGGAGAAAAGGTGCAAAAACAAGATTAGCACTTAATTCAGTCTTGGGACAATGCCTTTTAAGGAACAACCTCTGGGTAGCTTTTTAGAATAGAATTTAGGACCAAAGGCTATTAGGCCTCTGCAGTCTTCAACTGGAAGTATAGAGATTCAATGTTTGAACACATTAAAAAACACTCTTTCTGCATGTGTAATTGTTTGTAAGGAAGTGAAAATATATTTTAAGAAAATACTTTTGCCAGTATAGTAATGGGAATGAAAGTGTTGTCCTGAATACAAAATCATTTATTCTAGACATCAATCCATCTGGATTAAGTGTTCTTGAATATCTTATAACACTTTGTCATTCCCAAACATCCCTTTTAAATTTGCCTTGTGTTCAGTTGTCAATAGTAATCTCTTACTTTGCCTTTTCCAAAGTGACACTTTTACGTACATTAATGAGTAGTTTTTAAAAAAGAAATTGAGCACAATATTCATCCAGAAATAGCATTGGATTTTTCCTGTTCTTTTTGTAAATACAGTTCCTACTTTGATTAGTTTTATTTAAAGATTTTCTGTCATGTAATGTTGACTTATCGTTTAGATTTTCTCCTTTTTTTTTTCTCATCATTGATCTGGTTTCATTTGTTCTTCTGCTTTGCCTTGTATGAAAGTGACATTTTCATTCATTTTGCTTTCCACAAGCTGTCACCATGACATTTGCTTCTTTAAAAAAAATTGCCAAAGTGAGCCTCAGAAACACTGTATGGAAGAACACATTGCAATAATTTTACCCAAGACATATTTTATATTTAATGAAGGGATATATTAGTATTCATTAGAGGATGTTGTTAATGTAGGGGATACATTTTCAGCTGGATGCCTCATAGAAATGCATTTTTTGTCAATGAAATGCTTCTCAGAAAATGAAAAGGCCAGAAAGGACCATGAGCAGCCATTGGGATTATTCCCCTGCCATTGGGTAGAATCCATTGAATATGTTTGCTGTTCAAAGAAAAACATAGTATTTGAAAGTAGTTTTCACATGATTTATTTGTATTATCTTAGAAGTCATATTATTTACAAATGAACATTTTCTGTCTGCAGGTCTGCTTTCTTTGAACTCCAAGTAAAATGAAACCTTATCCAGGATAAACGGATCACCTGAAAAATCATCACCATGATGTCAAACCAGTTTTGGATACTCAACACTTTTCCATCCCCCTCAGCTTCATCATTCTTCTGATTGGTGGTTGAAATACTAAACTCCTCCCAAGGTTTTCCCTTATAAGGAGCTGAAATTTAATCTTTCCAGGTAACTCTCCCATCTCCTTCTATAATTCTGATTTGGACTCCCAAGGGACAAGGTTATCTCTGGTCCCCCATTCCACTCACACCCACCCCTTTCCAACTTTGTTTGTTGTCTTCTCCCATTAAATTATAAGAAGAATATTTCTTTTTTCTTGCTGATTTCTCCAGTACATAAAATAGTGTCTGACATATGGTAAGCTCTTAATCAATCAGTATATATTAAATTGAAATAATAAACACTGTAAGAATGTTTCATAAGAGTAATTCTCTTGATTATTAAAAATTGAGGTGCCAAATGAGTTTTTTAAAATGACCATTTAACATTCTTAAAAAGGCCTGAAAATAGCTAAATGAGCTATTTTTTAATGAGATTTTTTCCTGGAACATGGCTCATTGCCTGGGTGAAATGTAGACATATTTGCTCCATCGTTTTACTCATTCATTCAGAATCCTTAAAACAAAGCTACTATCTATAAACAATATACAGATAGGGTAAATTGAAAATGATCAGTAGAGATCAAGCATTAATAAAGGGCATCAGGAAAAGCTTCTAGGAAAGTAGGATTTTGGATAAAAGTTAAAGGAAGACATATAAAGCATGAAGGATGAGTATTCTAGACAGGACACACATGAAGTAAAAATGCCTGGAGTTGGTCATGTTAAAACCAAGATGGAGGGCTAGACATTTTCTCTGATATCCCTCAACTTTTTAGACCCACATGTACAAAAATATTAATCACACAGTTCTTTTTGTGGTGGGCAAGCATTAGAAATTGAGGGGATGCCCATAAATTGGGGAATGACTGAAAAAGTTGTTGTATGTTAATGTCCTGGAATGTTATTGTTCTACAAGAAATTATGAGTAGGCATATTTCAGAAAAAATAAACTAGAACGACGTATGTGAACTGATGCAAAGTGAAGTGAGCACAACCAGGAGAACATTGTACATAATAACAGCAATATTGTGAAATGACCACCTTTGATAGACTTAACAATGCAATGATCTAAGACAATTTCAAAAAACTTATTGAAAATGCTATCTACATGCAGGGAAAGAATTATGGAATCTGAATGAAGTTTGAAGCGTATTATTTTCTCTCTTTTTTCTTTCTTATGGATTTTCCTTTTTTCTGATTCTTCTTTCACAACATGATTCATGTGGAAATGTATTTAATTTTATTGTGCACGCATAGCCAATACCAGATTGCTTGCTATCTTGGAGTGGGGAAGGAGTGAGAAAAAAAAATGAAACTCAAAATCTTATAAAATTGAATATTGAAACTAACTTTATATATAATTGGGAAAAAATAAAATACTATTAAATGCAGGGGGGAAAAAAAAACTTCATTTGTCTCCATGATTTAGGGCACTTAGAATCCAAAAGAAGGCAGAAAACAAACAATCCTATAAAACAATATGATCACTGAGCTAACACAGAACTCCTCTTTCACATTCACTCCAGTGATAATAACACTACATTAGCTGCACCATAAGAGCTTAATACAAGACATAACTTCACACCCCAGTTTTGCCTCCTTCTTTCTAGTGATGCAGAAATAGTAACTCCAGACTGTGAAAGTCTATTCTAGCAGAAGAGCTACACTGCTTACTACAGAAGCATACTGGGGCCACAGAGCCAGCTCATTGGTGGCAGCATTCAGTGCTACAAAAGATCTCTTAAGGAAAGGCAAGATGAAATCCAAAGTGACAGAACACAAGTCTGGGCTTAAAATATAGATCAATACCATATTCTGTCCTCTGCCACTCCTCAAAGCATCACAGAGACCAAAGTTACAAATTTTGATGAAGAAGGAGGAGGAGATGATGATAATGATGATAATGATGATGATGATGATGATGATGATGATGATGATGAAAAGGAAGAAGAAAAACATGATGATAAACCAAAATATCAGGGGCAGATAGGTGGCTCAGTGAATAGAGCACCATCCCTGGAGTTAGGAGGACCTGAGTTCTCATCCAGCATCAGACATTTGACACTTACTAGCTATGTGACCTTGGGCAAATCACTTAATCGCAATTGCCTTACCTTTCCCCCTCCAAAAAGCAAAAGCAAAAGCAAAACCCAAAATACAAGAATTTCCATAACGTAGCAGAAGCAGTCTGAAGGATAAAAAGCTTATCCCTAATCACACATTAGCAAAACAGAAAAAGAGAGAATTAATTAACTGGATATAAATTTAAAAATTAAAAAGCCAAAAAAGTGCTAAAGCAGTAAAGACAGAATACTAAATATTATAGGAGAAACAGATGAATGGGCAATTAAAAATCCTCCAGAAACAATGAATAAAACTGAAAGATAATTATTTGAAAAGATTAATAAAATTGGTAAATCCTTAATTAATATGATTTCAAAAAAGCAAGCAAAAAATCAAATCAATACAATAGCAATTGAGCAATCTGTAATCACAACAAAACCTGAAAAAAATGAAACAGAATAATCAGAATATATTATGCACAATTACATGGTAATAATATTGAAAACACAAAAGAAATTGAGGAAAACTTTCAAAAATGTGAAATAACCAAATTATTATTAGAACAGATAGATATCTCAAATTACCAAGTCATTTAAAAAATACATGTAGATGTCAAGAATCTACCAAGGAAAAAGACTCCTGGTCCTGACTGAATCACAGTAGAATTCTATCAAACTTTAAGAAAAAAAACCCAGTTAACATCCACACTTTACAAATTATTGTAAAAAATTAAGAAAGACAGCTTCCTACTAGAATTCTTTTATAAGACAGATTTATAGAAATAACTAAACCATGAAAAGAGAAAATACAAAAAGAAAACTATAGAACAACATCATTAATGAATATTGAATCATTTTTAAAAAAAAACCCTGTCAAACCACAGCTATTTATACAAGAAACAATTAATTATGGACCAATGAGATTTATACTCAGTGTGTAGAGATAGTTCAACATTAATAAAACAACCAACATAATTAAACATTTTAAATATCAACATTATAAACATACAAAGCCACATGATCATCACAATATATGAAAAAAACCCTTTGGTAATGTACAAAATTATTTTATTCTAAAAACCCTGAAAGGCATAGGCATAGATGAGCCTTTTTAAATGTCATAAAAAGACATATACCTAAAGCCAAAAGCAAGTATTACATGCAATAAGAATACACTATAACCTTTTCCAAATAAACACAGGAGTTGAGATGATGCTTGCTCTCCTTACTATTATTTGACATATTTCAGGAAATGCTAGCAATGGCAATTAGAAAAGAGATAGCAATAAAAAGAATAAAAATGGGAAAAGAGAAGAAAAAAAATTATTCAAATTATTCCTTTTTGTTGATGATAAGATTGTATACTTTGAAAATCCTACAATCCGTAAAGATAATAATTTAGAAAATACTTTAAACAAAGATACAAGCTATAAAATGAATTCTCAAAAGTGAACAGTATTGAATAATGATGATGATGATGATGATGATAATAATAATAATATAATACAATAGAAATGCAAACCTAACTTCAAATAACTACAAAACATAAGAAAAAATATCTGAGGATCAGCCTACCCAATATGTAAAACACATATATAGAGCTGATTAGAAAATTTTCCTTGAATAAATAATGAACAATTTAAATAGCTGAAGAATATTCAGTACTCATGGGTAGGCCATGCTAAGATAATAAAAAATAGCAGTAATACCAAAGCCAATTCACACTTAATACTTTACCAATCAGATTATCAAGGGAATATTTTAGAGAACTTGAAAAAATAATAAAAATATTCATTTGGAAAGAGATCTAGAATGTTAAGGGAAATTTTGAAAAGAAACAGAGATGAAGACCTAGATCTTAAATATATATTTTAAAACAACCATTTTAAAAAATTACCTGGTATTGCTTTTAAAAAAATTAGCTAGGTTAAAAGAACAGTCTAGACATTGGGGAATCAGAAACAAAATAATTTAATAACCTATCTGTTTAATATAAACTGATTTCCTAGAAAACATCTATTTTTTACATTAAAACTTCTGGGAAAATTGGAAAGTAATCTCAAGTAATTAGTTTCAAACCAAACCATTGGACCATATTTCACAATACATTCTAAATGGATATGCAACCTTAATTTTAAAGATCTGTAAAGCCAAGAACTAGCACCTTTCCAGAGGACTACTGCTGTGAACAACTTTAAGGTTTTGAATATATAGTATAGTGAACTCTGTATTTATTCAGTGGTAAACTAATACAAAACATTGACAGAAAGCAAAGTATAGTATTCACAATGTTATAACATTACAAGTTATCACCAAAGTGGCCACATAGTTTTCACCAAAGTGGCCACATAGTTTTAAAATTTAAAATATATCATTCAGTAGATTCTTAACTCAATCATCCTTAAGGAGCAAGCCTCCTTAAGGGATACAAAGTACAAAGGTCAAAGTTCTCTACCCCTAGGTCACAGCAAATCATTATCTTCTCAGTCTCAATACTTGTCAGTATTCTCATTAAATACCCAAGGAGAGATCTCTTCATCTTGACTCAAGGCTGGCTCTCAGATTCCATGGTTCCTCTTCCATTGGCCCAGCCCCTGCCTGAATCTACCCAACTGTCACCTAGATTCAAAGATAGGCAGTTCTCAGTTACTTGTCCAGCTCCTCATTCAGTTTCTCATCTAGTTCCTGTTCCATATTGAAGCTCATGGTGTCTGGTCCACCTCAAGTACTTTGCACTTTCTATTTCTGGGAAGACAAAGCTTAACAGAGCCAAAACAACATTCATGCACATTGCCAATCCACTATCTGCCTGTGAAATCAATACAGATCCACAAACAAGGTCCAAGATGTCAACACAAATCATCAGTAAAGTCCCAGTACCTGGGAAACTCTCCTCCAGGACTTCTGTAAACAGACAAGAAAAAATCCTCTTTCAGGGCTTCCAGTTAAGTCCCATGGCTTCTGTACAAATTATCACAAAAAAATCAACACAGACAAACAGAGTCATTAGCTCCTTCCCTTCCTGTTGCATCAGCAACAGGGGTTCACAAATTCTGGGGTTCACAAATTGTGAGGTTCACAAATTCTGTTTCTTAACAAAGCCTTGATATAATCATGGGCAAGGATTAAAAGAAACTTGAACGGAAACAAAGGGCTAAATAATTAAATAGCTGAAAGCAGGAGTTAATTACTTCTTTGCTTGCCATTACAAGATCATACTATAAATTAAATTAGAAGAGCAATAGATCACATACCTCTAACAACTGTGGGAAGGAGATGTATTTGTAACCAAAGATAAAAAATAGTGAAAGACAGAATAGATAACTGTGATTATATGAAACTGAAAAGCTTCTGCACAGATAAAATTCATGTACCTAGCTTAAGAAGGGAAGTAGAGAAATGGAGAAAAATTAACAAAAATTGCTAATAAGCGTTTAGTATCCAAGATGTGAACTAATTTTATCGATATACAAATAGAGAGAGATATAAATTATTTATTTTGATTATTTATTATAAATATGCACATATAAAATATACACAAAAATAAATTAATTATGAAAGTATATGATTCAATGTAATTCTCAAAAGAATTTCAAATTTTTCAACGCTGTGAAAAAAATATGGAAACAGAGTCAAAATGGTGGAGTAGAAGAGCACTCAGCTGAGCTCTCCAACATTCCCCTCAAGACAACTATAGAATAATGCCTCAAACTGAATTCTGGCATAGCATGACCAACAAAAGCTTGGGTGAAATAAATTTCTATATCAAGATAACTTAGGATTTTGACAAGAGAAGTCTGAACATCAGGGTTGGTGAGGCGATTGAGCCTGAGACACAACACAGATCATGTATACTGTAGGCCCAACACCTGACTTTGGAAGTGCTTCATTGGCCACAATAGGAGCTTTGGATGATGGTAGCTCATGGATGGTGGTAGAACATTATCAGACAATGGGTTGGAAAAATTCAGGAGACCCTTTTATCATGCAGTGTTCAGGAACTTGTTGCATTACACATACACAGTTCTGGGGCATGTCCTAAGATTTAAAAAGTAGTAATAGAACTTGTAGCCACTGAGGAATAGAAGGCTTAGTTGCAGTGTCAGGACAGAAAGGAGTGCTTGTGGCTGTTCGCAGGGGAATAGAGACCCTAGTCTCAATTCCAAAACAGAGAGGATCACTACAATTGTGACTGCCAAAGAGCAGCAGGCCAGATCACAATCTCAAGACCAAGAAGAGTGGTAGTGCTGGTGGCTAATAGAGGAACAAGGTTTCTTTCTAGATAAAGACAAAAGCATAGGCCAGGAGAGCACTGGCCACACATCTTAAAGCATACCAACTTGGAAACACCAAAACCCTACAGACACTCACAGCTAGCCTTGAAAACAGCAGCAAGCAAAGTCTGAAGCTTGGGACAATACCCTCCACCATAAGAGCAGAACACAGTTTTAACATAAACTTAAAAGCCAATAAATACGTCAGGAAAATGAGCAAACAAGAAAAAAGAACCTGATCTTAGTAAATGACTATGATAATAAGAAAGATAAAGTCAGAAACTCAGAAGAAACAAAAAAGTCTAAAGAGCTGCATGCAAAGCATCAAAGAAAAATTTTTAATTGGTCATATGCTGAAAAATAATACTTTAAAGAGCTCAAAATGGTTTTTAAAATCTTATATGAGAGGTAGAGGAAAAATGGGGAAAACAAATAAGAGTGATACAAGGAAGTTATGAGAAGAAAGTTTGGTAAAGAAAACACACAAAAATGAAGAAAATAATACTTTAAAAAATTGACCAAATACTAAAAGAGTCAGAAAAATCCAGTGAAGAGAAGAATTCCTTAAAAATGAGAATTGGGCAAATAGAAAAAAGAGGTACAAAAATACACCAAAGAAAAGAACTCCTTTAGAAACAGAATTGGTCAAGAAGCAGAGCCAAGCTGGCAGAGTAAAGGCAGATCACCTGAGATCTCTCTCAAACACCTCCAAATACCTGTAAAAATGACCCTAAACAAATTCTAGAGCAGAAGAACCCACAAAATGATGGCATGTAATAAATAACCAGCCCAAGACAAATTGAAAGGCCAGCAGAACGGTCTTTTTACTTCCATCATCTTCTGGAATCTCATGTTCCACGACCTCCAATACTTTCATAATGCAATTTCCTATGTGATCTTGATTGTGACTCCTCAATATTTGAATTGTTTCTATCTGGCCATCTGCAGTACTTTTTCCTTAACCTGATACAAATTCTGAAATTTAGCTGTAATGTTCATTGGAGTTTTTATTTCTTTTCATCTTTTTCCTAAGATGATCAATAGATTATTAGCATTTTTTTAGTTATACATTTTTAAAAGTTACACGTGTCATCTTCCTATGTAGGGACTTAAACAATTTAACTCTGTTGTGCTTTATTTTTTTCCTTTTTACCTGTTTATGCTTCTTGTAGGTCTTGATTTTGAAGGTCTAATTTTTGGTTTAGTGCAGATCTCCTTATGAAGGCTTGAAATTCTTCCATTTTATTGAATGACCATTGTTTTTCCTTGATGTATTATGCCTAATTTCGTCAGGTAAGTGATTCTTGTTTGTAGTCCTAGTTCCTTTGGCCTCTAGAATCTTATTTTCCATGACCTGTGATCATTTCATGTTCCAACTTCTGGGTCCTGTATTATGCTTACTGTCACTTCTTGATATTTGAATCCTTTTTTTTTTTTTTTCCTGGCCACTTGTAACACTTTTCCTTGACCTAATAGTTTTGAAATGTGGCTATACTGTTCTTTGGAGGTTTTATTTGGTGATCTCTTTCCTGAAGTCATCAGTGTATTCTTTAAATGACTATTTTATTCTCTGGATCCAGGACATCAGGGCACTTTTCTTGATTATTTCTTTTTTTTTTATAATTAATTAATTTTTAGTTTTCAATATTCACTTCCATAAGATTTTGAGTTTTAAATTTTCTTCCCCTCACTCTCCACCCTCTCCCCAAGTTGGCTTGTAATCTGATGTAGCCTTACTTATACATTCAAATTATGCATGTTTTCATATCAGTCATGATGTAAAGAAGAAATAGTACTAGTGAGAGTAACCATGAGAAAAAATAACAAAAGAAAAACAGAGTAAATGAGAGGCTTCCATCTGCATTCAGTCTCCAAAATTCTTTCTCTGGATGAGGATAGCATTTTCCATCATGAGTCTTTTAGGGTTGTCTTAGATCCTTGAATTGCTAAGAAGATCTAAGTCTGCAAAAGTTAGTCATCATACAGTGTGGCTATCATTATGTACAATGTTTGGGTTCTACTATTTCTCTCAGCATCAGTTCATATATGTCTTTCCAGGTTTTTCTGATGTCTACATGTTCATCATTTCTTATAGCACAATAATATTCCATTACATTCATATACAACATGTTCAGCCATTCTCTATTTGATGTACATCACTTTAATTTCTAATTCTTTGACACTACAGAAAGAGCTGCTATAAATATTTTTGTACATATACTATACATTTCCTGTTTTTGCGATGTCTTTATGATACAGATCTAGAAGTGGTATTGCTAAGTAAAAGGGTATGCATAGTTTTATAGCCCTTTGGGTATAGTTCCAAATACCTTTCCAGAGTAGCTGGATCAGTTCATAACTCCATCAACAATGCATTTGAGTTCCAATTTTCCCACATGCTCTCCAACATTTATCATTTTCCTGTTTTGTCATGTTAGCCAATCTGATAGGTATGATATGGTAATTCAGAGTGGTTTTGATTTGCATTTTTCAAATCAGTAGGGATTTTGGGCATTTTTTCATATGAGTATTCATATCTTTAAGTTCTTCTTCTGAAAACTACCTGTTCATATCCTTTGACCATTTATCAGTTGGGGAATAACTTGCATTCATTTTTATCAGTAATTTTTTCTGTATTTAGTATTTAGGGTTAGGATGTCACTTGTGCAATTGGTTGCATCATTGTAAATATACAGATCTTTTTTATAATATGAACAGTTGCAACTATTGCTCTGTGTGTGTGTGTGTGTGTATACACAAAATCAGGTCCTCCAGAAAGATGATACATAGGACCATCTGTAGAGCCCTAATAGAGATGAATACAAAGGTATTCAATGCATCAATAAAGAATTACTACCTTATGGTGTTCTGTATCCAGGAGTGTTATCTTCTGGATCTATGGGAACCTGTAGCACCTACATACAAGGCAGGTATTTTATATACCTGAGGGGTGCTGGCTCTGCTTGACACCAACTAGTGAAACTATAAAAGAAATAGCCAGCATTATATGCAAACAACAACAGGATTCAACAAATAGTAGCCATGTTGTACTATTCCCCATTTCTAATTTTAGGAAGAGACTTGAGTGTGTTCTTAGCTTTTACATTTCTAGTGTTAAATAACTAATCAGAGGAAGGCTCTGACCTCTTTGAAAAGCACATAATACATAACCCCTTAATGACTGTCCGGTTCTCTGTTTTATTTTAATTTTTTAAATTATTTTGTTTGTTTACTTTCAGTTTACAAGATTCAGTTCCAAGATCCTTGAGTTTCAATTTTTCTTCCTATCCTGCTCCTCCCCTCACCCCCTGTCATGGTGGCATGCAATCAAGTATAGGATCTGCAAATGTTTTCACGTTAGACATTAGTCAGGTTATAAAGAAGGATTGTAATGGATGGAATGAGCAGTGGGAAAGAAGAAACAAAACCAAACAAGAAAAAGAAAAGAGCAGGTAGTTTGCTTCAATCCGCACTCAAACTCTGTTCTTTCTAGTTCTTTCGCTTCAATCCGCACTCAAACTCTGTTCTTTCTGGTTCTTTCTCTGAATGCAGACATCTCTCTCCATCATGAATCTTTTAGAGTTGTCTTATAACCCTGTATTGCTGAGAAGAGTCAAGTCTATCAAAGTTGTTCATCACACATACATTGTGTCTGTAATTGTATACAGATTTCTCCTGGTTCTGCTCTTCTTGCTCAGAATCTGTTCGTATAAGCCTCTCCAGGTAAATATGAAGTCTATTTGCTCCCCATTTCTTACAGCACAATAGTATTCCATTACATTCATATACCACAACTTGTTTAGCCATTCCCCAACTGATGGGCATCCCCTTAATTTCCAATTCTTTGCCACCAAAAAAAGAGATGCTATAAATATTTTTGTACATAAATTTCCCACTTCTATGATGTCTTTGGAATATAAACCTAAAAGTGATATTACTGGGTTAAAGGGTATGAAATTATTTATAGCCCTTTGGACATACTTCCAGATTGCTCTCCAGAATGGTTGGATAAGTTCATAACTCCACCAACAATGCATTAGTGTTCTAATTTTTCTACATCCTCTCCAGCATTTATCATTTTTCCTGTTTTGTCATCTTAGCCAATCTGACTGGTGAGATGTGGTATATCAGAATTCTTTTGATTAACATTTCTCTAATCAATATTGATTTAGAACACTTTTTCAAATGCTTATAGATGTATTTAATTTCATCCTCTGAAAACTGCCTGTTCATGTCATGTGACCATTCATCAATTGGGGAATGACTTGTATTCTTATAGATTTTACTCAATTCTCTGTATATTTTAGAAATGAGTCCTTTATCAGAGACACTGGTTATAAAATTTCTTTCCCAGTTTCCCACTTCCCTCTTAATCTTGGTTACATTGGTTTTCTTTGTACAGAATCTTTTCAATTTAATGTAATTGAAATTATCCATTTTGCATTTTGTAATGCTCTCTAATTCTTGTTTGGTCATAGTCTTCCCTTCTCCATAAATCTGACAGGTAAACTATCCCTTGCTTTCCCAGATTGCTTACAGTATTAGTCTTTATACCTAGATCATGTCCCCATTTAGACTTGATTTTGTTACATGGTGTTAGTTAAGAGTGTATGCCCAGTTTCTGCCATACTATATTCCAGGTTCCCAGAACTTTTTTGGCCAAATAATGAGTTCTTATCCACAAAACTGGGGTCTATGGCTTTATCAAACAGTAGATTACTATAATCATTGACTTCTGAGTGTCATGTACCCTATCTATTCCATTGATCCACTCTATTCCTCAGCCAGTACCAAGTAGTTTTGATGACATCTGCTGTATAATACAGATCAAAATCTGGTATAGCTAGGCCACCTTCCCTAGCATTTCTTTTCATTAATTCCGTTGATATTCTAGACCTTTTATTCTTCCTACTGAATTTTGTTACTTTTTTTTTTCTAGCTCTATAAAGTAATTTTTCGGCAGATTGATTGGTATAGCACTAAATATATAATTTAATTTAGGCAAAATTGTCATTTTTATTATATTAGCTCGAACCAGCCACATGCAATTGATGTTTTTTTCCAATTAGTTAGAACTGACTTTATTTGTGTGAAAAGTGTTTTGTAGTTGTGTTCATATAGGTCCTGGGTTTGTTTTGGCAGGTAGATTCCCAAATATTTTACAATGTCTACAGTTACATTAAATAGGATTTCTCTTTCTATCTCTTGCTTCTGGATTTTGTTAGAAATATATAGGAATGCTGAGGATTTATGTGGGTTTATTTTATATCCTGCAACTTTGCAAAATTTATTTGTCTCAAGTAGTTTTTTACTTGATTCTCCAAGATTCTCTAAGTATATCATCATATCATCTGCAAAGAGTGATAGCTTGGTCTCTTCTTTGCCTAATTTGATTCCTTCAATTCCTTTTTTCTTCTCTTCTTGCTACTGCTAACATTTCTAGTACCAGATTGAATGAGAGGAGTGATAGTGGACACCCTTGTTTCACTCCTGATTTTTTTGGAAATGCTTATAGCTTATCCCCATTATATCTAACACTTGCTGATGGCTTTAAATAGATGCTACCTATTATTTTAAGGAAGACTCCATTTATTCCTATACTTTCTAGTGTTTTTAATAGGAATGGAAGTTGCGTTTTGTCAAAAGACTTTTCTTCGTCTATTGAGATAATCACATAGTTTCTGCTAGTTTTATTGTTGATATGATCAATTATACTGATGGTTTTCCTAATATTAAACATTCCTTGTATTCCTGGAATAAATCCTACCTGATTAAAGTGTATTATTCTTGTGATAAGTTGCCATAAACTTTTTGCTAATGTTTTACTTAAAATTTTTACATCTATATTCATGAGGGAAATTGGTCTATAATTTTCTTTCTTTGTTTTACCTCTTTGTGATTAAGGAATCAGTACCATATTTGTGTCATAGAAAGAATTTGGTAGGACTCCTTCTTCACTAATTTTCCCCAAATAGTTTGTAGCATATTGGAATCTATTGTTCTTTAAATGTTTGATAGAATTTGCTAGTAAATCCATCTGGCCCTGGAGATTTTTTTCCTAGCGAGTTTGTTGATGGCTCCTTCAGTATCTTTTTCTGAAATGGGGTTATTTAAGTAATTTATTTCCTCTTCAGTTAATCTGGGCAACTTATATTTTTAAAATACTCATCCATTTCAGTAAGATTGTCAAATTTATGTTCATACAATATAGCAAAATAATCACTAATTACTGTTTAAGTTTCCTCTTCATTGGAGGTAGATTCACCCTTTTCATTTTTGATACTCAGAATGCTGTTTTCTTCTTTCTTTTTTTTATCTTATTGACTAAAGTTTTATCAGTTTTATAGTTTTTTTTCATAGAAGCTTCTCTTAGGTTTATTTATTAACTCAATTTTTTTCTTAACTTCAATTTATTATTCGCTCCTTTGGTTTTCATTATTTCTAATTTAGTATTTAATTGGGGATTTTCAATTCGTTTTTTTTCTACCTTTTACTGTTGCATGCCCATTTTATTGAACTCCATTTTCTCTAATTTATTCATGTATGCACTCAGAGATATAAAACTTCCCCTAAGAACTGCCTTTTCTGCATCCCACAAGTTTTGCTAAGTTGTCTCATTATTGTCATCCTCTTGAATGAAGTCACTGATTGTTTCTATAATTTCTTGTTTGACCCACTCATTCTTTAGGATTAAATTATATAGCTTCCAATTTGTTTTTAGTCTGTCTTTCCCTGGCCCTTTATTGAACATGATTTTTATTGCATCATAATCATAATCATAATGATGCATTTAGTATTTCTGCCTTTCTTCACTGAATTGTGAGGTTTGTATGCCCTAGTACATGGTCGATTTTTGTGTATGTGTCATGTACCACTGAGAAGAAGGTATATTCCTTTTTTATCCCCATTCAATTTTCTCCAGGTATCTATTATGTCTAGCCTTTCTAAAATTCTATTTGCCTTCTTAATTTCTTTCTTATTTATTTTGAGATTAGATTTATCAAGTTTAGAGAATGGGGGATTAAGGTCCTCCACTAGTATAGTTTTGCTATCTATTTCTTCCTCTATTTCCCTTGATTTTTCCTCTAGGAATCTGGATACTATACCACTTGG
The DNA here is from genome assembly GCA_028646515.1 of Pseudochirops corinnae. Lineage (NCBI taxonomy): Eukaryota > Metazoa > Chordata > Mammalia > Diprotodontia > Pseudocheiridae > Pseudochirops > Pseudochirops corinnae. The sequence goes on along the minus strand of JAQQSV010001467.1, from coordinate 35,368 downwards.
TGCATATATGTTAAGTAATGATATTGCTTCATTCTCTATCTTGCCTTTTAGCAGGATGTAGTTTTCTTCTGTATCTCTTTTAATTAGATCTATTTTTGCTCTTGCTTTATCTTAGAGAAGGATTGCCACCCCTGCTTTTTTTTTAAGTTTAGCTGAGGCATAATATATTCTACTCCACTCTTTTGCCTTTACCCTGTGAATATCCCCTCATTTCAAATGTGTTTCTTGTAGACAGCATATTGTAAGATTGTGGTTTTTAATCCATTCTGCTCTCTGCCTCTGTTTTATGGGAGAATTCATCCCATTTACATTCAGTTATGATTACTATCTGTGACTTTCCCCCCATCATATTCCCTCCCCATTTATATTTTTGTATCTTCCTTTTCCCTTCCCTTCCTTTATAGGTTTCCTATTGACCACCAACTCACTCAATATTCCCTCCCTGTGTCCAGCCTCTTTACCTACACTTTCCCCTTACTATCCTTTCTCTCCCTTCTAACCACCCTGCCACTTCTTACACCGCCCCCCCCCATCCTACTCCCTGTAGGGCACAATTGAGTTTTATACTCAATGGAGTATGTTATTCCCTCCTTGAACCCAAAACAATGAGAGTAATTTCACACAGTGAAAAAAAAATTACTCCTCTCCCTCCCTCCTTTCCATCTATCATAATGAGTTTTTTTGTGTGTCTTTTCAAGTCAGAATTCTAAACTCAACTGATTATATTGATCCCTCTTTGGATCAGAACTAAGGAGAATAACATTCATATGAATCTCTTCTCCCTCCTTACTTCTCCTCTACTACTGTAGGTTTCTTATGCCTCTTTGTGTTGTATAATTTACCTTTTTCACCTCATCCTTTCTTTTTCTCCCACTAAAATCCCCTTGTATACCTTAATAAGGGATTTTTCTCTTCATATTAGTTAATTTATACCCACACTCTCTATCTATGTACATCCCGTTAAAATCTTACAATAATTATACAAATTTCAGTATTGACAGGTATCTGTTTCTCCTATAGGGATGTAAACAGTTTGTTCTTATTGAGTCCCAAGTTATGTGCATATGTGTGTAAGTGTGCATGTGTGCATGTATGTATGTGTGTGTGTGTGTCTTCCTTATTTACATTTTTATGTCTTTTTTTTTTTGCTCATTTACTTTTTATTTACAAGATTCAGTTCCACAATCACTTGAGTTTCAGATCTTTTTATGTCTTTCTTGAGTCTTGTAAATGGAGATAGATTTTTCTGTTGAGCTCTGCCTTTTTCATCAGGAAAGTCTGGAAGTCTTTTATTTCATTAAATGATAATCTCCTTGCCTGAAAGATTGTGCTCAGTTTTGCCAGGTAATTGCAGTCCAAGCTCTTTTGCCTTAAGAAATACTAAATTCTAATCCCTCCAATCTTTTAATGTAGAAGCTGCTAGACCCTGTGTCATCCTGACTGTAGTTCCATGATATTTGGCTGCTTGCAGTATTTTCTCCTTGACTTTGTAGCTCTGGAATTTAGCTACTATACTTCTTGGAGTTTTCAATTTGGGATCTCTTTCAGGATAGGTCTGATGAACACATTTGATAACTATTTTATCCTCTTATGCTTTTGGACCTCAGGACAGTTTTCTTTGACAATCTCTTGGAGGATATTATCCAGGCTGCTTTTTTCATCATGGCTTTCCAGTAGACTGATAATTCTTAGGTTATCTCTCCTGGATCTTTTCTCCAGGTCAGTTGTTTTTCCAGTGATATATTTTACACCTTCTTCTAATTTTTCAAATTTTATGTTTTGTTTAAGTGACTCTTGATGCATCATAGAGTTCTTAGCTTCAATTTGACTGATTCTAATTTTTAGTAAATTATTTTCCTAAATGAATTTTTGAAACTCCTTTCCCATATGTTCAGTTTTCATTTTTAGGGAGGAATTTTCTCCAGTTAGATTTTGAACCTCTTGTCGCAGTTCACAAATTTTATGTTTTAAGGATTTGTTTTCTTCAGTGAGAATTTTTTTCCAACTTGGTTACTGTAGATTTAAATTTATCCTCTACTACTCTAATTTGGTTTTTAAAATCTTTCTTGACCTCCTCCAAGTATGATTTTTGAGCTTGAGACCAATTCATATTTCCTTCTGAGGTCTCCAGTGTGAGTACAGAGTCCATGTTGTCCTCTGAATTTGGTTGTTCTTGCTCACTAAAGAAGGATTGTATGGTTCTAGATCTCACAGCTTCCTTCTTGCCTATCGTTATTGCCTATGTCCTAAATTTTTAGAGTGGATATCTGTTTCTGGGGTACAGTTGTATCGTGCTTCTCAGACTGGGAGGTAGAGGCTTGATTGTTAACTGTGTACTGTAGCCTCTTAGTGTCTTGACTGAGGCCAAGGCCAGAACTTTCAGTGTTTGTCCTGAGTTACCCTGATGCTCACAGAGTAACCTATTGGGGAGGGGTGGTCTGGCTACTTCAGGTTTCCACCTCTGTGTCTCTGGGCTATGTTTCAGACAGGCTTGGCAGCTAGCAGCCAGCAGTGCTGGTGTCTGCAGATGGTGCTAAGGCACACCTGGACTTGTGTTGTTAGGGCTGGCTGGCTCCAACCCCTTGGGCTTCCTCAGCTCCTGCAGGTCAGTTGAGGTTAGGCTTGTTGGGAGGCCCTTCACTTCAGACTCAGTATTGCCTCACTTCCTCCTTCCTCAGTGACTCCCAAGCTGGAGGCTGCTTCCACTAATTCAAGATTTTATACTGGATGAGACATTTATCTCTGGGTTTTCAGGGTCAGGGAGAGGGAATCAGAGCAGCTGGGGTTTATTATGCCATCTTGACTCCTGGCAATTCAGGTATATGATTTTTAAATATCCAGGCTATGGACTAGTAGTCCCAGGACAAGCTGCAGTTCCTGCCACAGGCCCTGTACTTTCTCTTACCCAGCTCCAACCAAACCTTGTCCTATGCTGAGAAAGCTGTCAATTGATCTTGGGGTGGGTCAGTCCACTGGATGGGGCCCCTTCTCACTATGCTGTAATCTGCTTTCAGATCAATGCTGGTGGATCCCACATGTGCTCCATGCTGGTGCATCCCCCATGTGCTCTGTGCTGCCCCTGCCCAGACCTACATGGACACTCTCCTGTGCTGGGAATCTGCTGTGCTCTGTCTCCCAATGGGTTCTGTCATTCTAAAATCCATTTAGATTCACTTTTTAAAGTTTAGTGACAGAATTCTTGGAGAAGCTTAGAAAAGTTACTGTTTCATTTCCACCATCTTGGCTCCACCTCTGTCATGTTTTCTTGATGGCAGCACATTAAAAAGCTTTAAAATTGCAGCTCCTTCTGGATTCCCAAGAGTATCTGCACTGTTCTTTAGATGGCTCTCCTCTTCTGGATTAAGTTTACCTTCACCACATCTGAAATGCCGTTCTAACTCAACATACATGGAACCCTAAGGAAAACATTCTCACTAATGCCATATATGCCCTTAATCATGGTGGAAATTGGATACACTCTCTGAAGAGTCTTCATAGTTCTTTCTGCCAGATCTGCCGCAGATAAGCACATTGCCAAGGAAGTTTAGCTCTTCAGCTTGATCACCTTATAAGTACTTTCAACCACCTGTTTAAGAACATCTTTCCAATTCTCTGAATCAGCATCAGTTCCAAACAGGAGGTTGGAAATTCTTTTGAGACACACTGGCTAGATCCATAACACTTCATAGAAGAACCCTGGAATCTCTGTGTTCCCCAAGGACCCATCTATGATAACTTCAAGAATAGACACCACATTTTCCCCAATTAGTTAATGGAAACAGGCAGAATCCAGATTGCAACCACTTCCGATAACATAGTTTTTAGGAAATCCACTTAACTTTCAGGGCACATATGTCAAAATACTCACGGATTGGAAACAATAAGCAGCTTGCAATTGGGACTATGGTTAGCAATATTGAAAATGAGGAATTTAAAGATATTCACATTATGCTGGACCAAATTAAGATGACTTTCTCCCTCCTGTTGATGTGCCCCAGCCATAACAAGGACCCTGGTTTGGAGTTTGCAGTCACACTGTAATTTTTGCCAGAAACAATCTTTGGCACTTTTAGGAACAGGGTGCCATATGGGAGATCCATCATCTCTCCCTTTAGTTTGTATTCTGTTACATCAAGTAGGGCAAGTTCATCATACAAATCCTTTGTTAAGATACTGATGGCATATGCCATGCAAACTGCTCCAACCCCAACAACAGTGATCTTATTCTGGGGAACCTGGTCTTCCTTTAGGACATTCAAAATCAACTGATCCTTAACAGTAGATGCCATTTTGAGAGATATTAAAATTGATGGTCAGGCTGCAAAAGTTCTGTGTTAGATGTAAGACTGCTGCTCCAAGACTTGTGCTGAATGAATTGTATTCTTATAGATTTGACTCAGTTCTCTATATATTTTTAAAATGTGGTCTTTATCAGAGACATGGGTTGTAAAAATCATTTCTCAGCGTTCTGCTTCACTTTTAATCTTGGTTGAATTGGCTTTGTGCATAAACTTCTCAGTTTGATGTAATCACAGTCATCCATGTTGCATTTTATCATATTCTCTATATCTTCTTTGGTCATAAATTCTTCTCTTCTTCATATATGTGACAGATAACCTATTTCTTGCACTCCTAGTTTCCTTATTCCATCAGCCTCTATATCTAAATCTAAATTTTTATTTTATCTTGATTTTAGGTATTATATGTTGGTCTGTGCCTAGTTTCTGCCATACTATTTTCCAGTTTCCCCAGTAATTTTCTTCAAATGGTGAGTTCTTGTCCCAAAATCTGGAGTCTTTGGGTTTATCAAATAGTAGATTATTGTAATCATTGGCTATTCACTCTTATGTATGTAACCCAGTGGTTCTCAATCTGTGGGTTGCGACCCCTTTGGGGGTTGAAAGACCCTTTCATAGGGGTTGCCTAAGACCATCAGAAAACACAAATTTCCTAGGGTCTTAGGAACCAAGACACCACTCCTCTATCCATCTCCAGACGTGTCTGCCCACATGCAGATGGGCCCACATACAGGTATTAAATGGCCACGGCATTAGGAAGGTTGAGAACCACTGATGTAACCTATTCCACTGATCTGCCACTCTATTTCTTTTTTTTTGTATCATTTATTGATTTCTATTTTTGTTTATTTTTAGTTTTCAAAATGCATTTCCCAAATATTTTGAGGTACAAATTTTCTTCCCATCTCCCCCCTACTCCCACCCCAAGATGGCATGCATACTGAATAGTCCTTACCCCAAATCTGTCCTCTTTTTTATTGCCCCCCCCAATATTCTCCCCTTACTTACATATAGGACAAAAAGAATTTCTATACCCCATTGCCTGTATATCTTATTTCCGGGTTGCATGTAAAAAACAATTTTTTTAAACATTTACTTTTAAAACTTTAATTTCCAGATTCTCTCTTGTCTCCCCATCTTAGCCACCCCCACTGAGAAGACATGCAATTCAATATAAGTTATACATGTGTAGCAATGCAAAGCATTTCCATTATAGTAATATTGTGAAAGACTAACTATATTTACCTCCATCCTATCCTGCCCACCCTACTCTATTTTCTCCTTTGGCCCTGTCCCTTCTCAAAAGTGTTTGCTTCTAACTACCTTCTCTCCCAATTTGCCCTCTTTTCTATCATTACTCCTCTTATCTCTTCCCCCTTATTTTCCTGTAGGATAAGATACCCAAATGAATGTGTATGTTATTCCCATTTTAAGCCATATCCAATTTGAGTGAGCTTGACTCATTCTCTTTCACCTTCCTGCTCTTGCCCTTTGTAACAGCCTTCTCTTACCTTCTTTATTTGAGATAATCCATCCCATTTTATCTCTCTCCCTGTTCTTCTCCCAATATATTCCTTTCTCACCTGTTAATATTATTTTTGATATATCATCCCTTCACATTCAAATCACATTGTGTGCTCTATGTATACATGTACACACATATGCACACACATATATACATGCACACCAACACTCACCTATACACACGTATATGTATGTATACCTACCTACCTACATATATACATACATATATATATACATACATACACACACACACACACACACACACACACACACACACACACATATATATATATATATATATATATATATATATATATATATATATATATATATATATA
>JAQQSV010001467.1:7042-29108 GCA_028646515.1 Pseudochirops corinnae | reverse complement strand
ATATGTGTGTACATGTATACATAGAGCACACAATGTGATTTGAATGTGAAGGGATGATATATCAAAAATAATATTAACAGGTGAGAAAGGAATATATTGGGAGAAGAACAGGGAGAGAGATAAAATGGGATGGATTATCTCAAATAAAGAAGGTAAGAGAAGGCTGTTACAAAGGGCAAGAGCAGGAAGGTGAAAGAGAATGAGTCAAGCTCACTCAAATTGGATATGGCTTAAAATGGGAATAACATACACATTCATTTGGGTATCTTATCCTACAGGAAAATAAGGGGGAAGAGATAAGAGGAGTAATGATAGAAAAGAGGGCAAATTGGGAGAGAAGGTAGTTAGAAGCAAACACTTTTGAGAAGGGACAGGGCCAAAGGAGAAAATAGAGTAGGGTGGGCAGGATAGGATGGAGGTAAATATAGTTAGTCTTTCACAATATTACTATAATGGAAATGCTTTGCATTGCTACACATGTATAACTTATATTGAATTGCATGTCTTCTCAGTGGGGGTGGCTAAGATGGGGAGACAAGAGAGAATCTGGAAATTAAAGTTTTAAAAGTAAATGTTTAAAAAAATTGTTTTTTACATGCAACCCGGAAATAAGATATACAGGCAATGGGGTATAGAAATTCTTTTTGTCCTATATGTAAGTAAGGGGAGAATATTGGGGGGGGCAATAAAAAAGAGGACAGATTTGGGGTAAGGACTATTCAGTATGCATGCCATCTTGGGGTGGGAGTAGGGGGGAGATGGGAAGAAAATTTGTACCTCAAAATATTTGGGAAATGCATTTTGAAAACTAAAAATAAACAAAAATAGAAATCAATAAATGATACAAAAAAAAAGAAATAGAGTGGCAGATCAGTGGAATAGGTTACATCAGTGGTTCTCAACCTTCCTAATGCCGTGGCCATTTAATACCTGTATGTGGGCCCATCTGCATGTGGGCAGACACGTCTGGAGATGGATAGAGGAGTGGTGTCTTGGTTCCTAAGACCCTAGGAAATTTGTGTTTTCTGATGGTCTTAGGCAACCCCTATGAAAGGGTCTTTCAACCCCCAAAGGGGTCGCAACCCACAGATTGAGAACCACTGGGTTACATACATAAGAGTGAATAGCCAATGATTACAATAATCTACTATTTGATAAACCCAAAGACTCCAGATTTTGGGACAAGAACTCACCATTTGAAGAAAATTACTGGGGAAACTGGAAAATAGTATGGCAGAAACTAGGCACAGACCAACATATAATACCTAAAATCAAGATAAAATAAAAATTTAGATTTAGATATAGAGGCTGATGGAATAAGGAAACTAGGAGTGCAAGAAATAGGTTATCTGTCACATATATGAAGAAGAGAAGAATTTATGACCAAAGAAGATATAGAGAATATGATAAAATGCAACATGGATGACTGTGATTACATCAAACTGAGAAGTTTATGCACAAAGCCAATTCAACCAAGATTAAAAGTGAAGCAGAACGCTGAGAAATGATTTTTACAACCCATGTCTCTGATAAAGACCACATTTTAAAAATATATAGAGAACTGAGTCAAATCTATAAGAATACAATTCATTCAGCACAAGTCTTGGAGCAGCAGTCTTACATCTAACACAGAACTTTTGCAGCCTGACCATCAATTTTAATATCTCTCAAAATGGCATCTACTGTTAAGGATCAGTTGATTTTGAATGTCCTAAAGGAAGACCAGGTTCCCCAGAATAAGATCACTGTTGTTGGGGTTGGAGCAGTTTGCATGGCATATGCCATCAGTATCTTAACAAAGGATTTGTATGATGAACTTGCCCTACTTGATGTAACAGAATACAAACTAAAGGGAGAGATGATGGATCTCCCATATGGCACCCTGTTCCTAAAAGTGCCAAAGATTGTTTCTGGCAAAAATTACAGTGTGACTGCAAACTCCAAACCAGGGTCCTTGTTATGGCTGGGGCACATCAACAGGAGGGAGAAAGTCATCTTAATTTGGTCCAGCATAATGTGAATATCTTTAAATTCCTCATTTTCAATATTGCTAACCATAGTCCCAATTGCAAGCTGCTTATTGTTTCCAATCCGTGAGTATTTTGACATATGTGCCCTGAAAGTTAAGTGGATTTCCTAAAAACTATGTTATCGGAAGTGGTTGCAATCTGGATTCTGCCTGTTTCCATTAACTAATTGGGGAAAATGTGGTGTCTATTCTTGAAGTTATCATAGATGGGTCCTTGGGGAACACAGAGATTCCAGGGTTCTTCTATGAAGTGTTATGGATCTAGCCAGTGTGTCTCAAAAGAATTTCCAACCTCCTGTTTGGAACTGATGCTGATTCAGAGAATTGGAAAGATGTTCTTAAACAGGTGGTTGAAAGTACTTATAAGGTGATCAAGCTGAAGAGCTAAACTTCCTTGGCAATGTGCTTATCTGCGGCAGATCTGGCAGAAAGAACTATGAAGACTCTTCAGAGAGTGTATCCAATTTCCACCATGATTAAGGGCATATATGGCATTAGTGAGAATGTTTTCCTTAGGGTTCCATGTATGTTGAGTTAGAACGGCATTTCAGATGTGGTGAAGGTAAACTTAATCCAGAAGAGGAGAGCCATCTAAAGAACAGTGCAGATACTCTTGGGAATCCAGAAGGAGCTGCAATTTTAAAGCTTTTTAATGTGCTGCCATCAAGAAAACATGACAGAGGTGGAGCCAAGATGGTGGAAATGAAACAGTAACTTTTCTAAGCTTCTCCAAGAATTCTGTCACTAAACTTTAAAAAGTGAATCTAAATGGATTTTAGAATGACAGAACCCATTGGGAGACAGAGCACAGCAGATTCCCAGCACAGGAGAGTGTCCATGTAGGTCTGGGCAGGGGCAGCACAGAGCACATGGGGGATGCACCAGCATGGAGCACATGTGGGATCCACCAGCATTGATCTGAAAGCAGATTACAGCATAGTGAGAAGGGGCCCCATCCAGTGGACTGACCCACCCCAAGATCAATTGACAGCTTTCTCAGCATAGGACAAGGTTTGGTTGGAGCTGGGTAAGAGAAAGTACAGGGCCTGTGGCAGGAACTGCAGCTTGTCCTGGGACTACTAGTCCATAGCCTGGATATTTAAAAATCATATACCTGAATTGCCAGGAGTCAAGATGGCATAATAAACCCCAGCTGCTCTGATTCCCTCTCCCTGACCCTGAAAACCCAGAGATAAATGTCTCATCCAGTATAAAATCTTGAATTAGTGGAAGCAGCCTCCAGCTTGGGAGTCACTGAGGAAGGAGGAAGTGAGGCAATACTGAGTCTGAAGTGAAGGGCCTCCCAACAAGCCTAACCTCAACTGACCTGCAGGAGCTGAGGAAGCCCAAGGGGTTGGAGCCAGCCAGCCCTAACAACACAAGTCCAGGTGTGCCTTAGCACCATCTGCAGACACCAGCACTGCTGGCTGCTAGCTGCCAAGCCTGTCTGAAACATAGCCCAGAGACACAGAGGTGGAAACCTGAAGTAGCCAGACCACCCCTCCCCAATAGGTTACTCTGTGAGCATCAGGGTAACTCAGGACAAACACTGAAAGTTCTGGCCTTGGCCTCAGTCAAGACACTAAGAGGCTACAGTACACAGTTAACAATCAAGCCTCTACCTCCCAGTCTGAGAAGCACGATACAACTGTACCCCAGAAACAGATATCCACTCTAAAAATTTAGGACATAGGCAATAACGATAGGCAAGAAGGAAGCTGTGAGATCTAGAACCATACAATCCTTCTTTAGTGAGCAAGAACAACCAAATTCAGAGGACAACATGGACTCTGTACTCACACTGGAGACCTCAGAAGGAAATATGAATTGGTCTCAAGCTCAAAAATCATACTTGGAGGAGGTCAAGAAAGATTTTAAAAACCAAATTAGAGTAGTAGAGGATAAATTTAAATCTACAGTAACCAAGTTGGAAAAAAATTCTCACTGAAGAAAACAAATCCTTAAAACATAAAATTTGTGAACTGCGACAAGAGGTTCAAAATCTAACTGGAGAAAATTCCTCCCTAAAAATGAAAACTGAACATATGGGAAAGGAGTTTCAAAAATTCATTTAGGAAAATAATTTACTAAAAATTAGAATCAGTCAAATTGAAGCTAAGAACTCTATGATGCATCAAGAGTCACTTAAACAAAACATAAAATTTGAAAAATTAGAAGAAGGTGTAAAATATATCACTGGAAAAACAACTGACCTGGAGAAAAGATCCAGGAGAGATAACCTAAGAATTATCAGTCTACTGGAAAGCCATGATGAAAAAAGCAGCCTGGATAATATCCTCCAAGAGATTGTCAAAGAAAACTGTCCTGAGGTCCAAAAGCATAAGAGGATAAAATAGTTATCAAATGTGTTCATCAGACCTATCCTGAAAGAGATCCCAAATTGAAAACTCCAAGAAGTATAGTAGCTAAATTCCAGAGCTACAAAGTCAAGGAGAAAATACTGCAAGCAGCCAAATATCATGGAACTACAGTCAGGATGACACAGGGTCTAGCAGCTTCTACATTAAAAGATTGGAGGGATTAGAATTTAGTATTTCTTAAGGCAAAAGAGCTTGGACTGCAATTACCTGGCAAAACTGAGCACAATCTTTCAGGCAAGGAGATTATCATTTAATGAAATAAAAGACTTCCAGACTTTCCTGATGAAAAAGGCAGAGCTCAACAGAAAAATCTATCTCCATTTACAAGACTCAAGAAAGACATAAAAAGATCTGAAACTCAAGTGATTGTGGAACTGAATCTTGTAAATAAAAAGTAAATGAGCAAAAAAAAAAAGACATAAAAATGTAAATAAGGAAGACACACACACACACATACATACATGCACACATGCACACTTACACACATATGCACATAACTTGGGACTCAATAAGAACAAACTGTTTACATCCCTATAGGAGAAACAGATACCTGTCAATACTGAAATTTGTATAATTATTGTAAGATTTTAACGGGATGTACATAGATAGAGAGTGTGGGTATAAATTAACTAATATGAAGAGAAAAATCCCTTATTAAGGTATACAAGGGGATTTTAGTGGGAGAAAAAGAAAGGATGAGGTGAAAAAGGTAAATTATACAACACAAAGAGGCATAAGAAACCTACAGTAGTAGAGGAGAAGTAAGGAGGGAGAAGAGATTCATATGAATGTTATTCTCCTTAGTTCTGATCCAAAGAGGGATCAATATAATCAGTTGAGTTTAGAATTCTGACTTGAAAAGACACACAAAAAAACTCATTATGATAGATGGAAAGGAGGGAGGGAGAGGAGTAATTTTTTTTTCACTGTGTGAAATTACTCTCATTGTTTTGGGTTCAAGGAGGGAATAACATACTCCATTGAGTATAAAACTCAATTGTGCCCTACAGGGAGTAGGATGGGGGGGGGCGGTGTAAGAAGTGGCAGGGTGGTTAGAAGGGAGAGAAAGGATAGTAAGGGGAAAGTGTAGGTAAAGAGGCTGGACACAGGGAGGGAATATTGAGTGAGTTGGTGGTCAATAGGAAACCTATAAAGGAAGGGAAGGGAAAAGGAAGATACAAAAATATAAATGGGGAGGGAATATGATGGGGGGAAAGTCACAGATAGTAATCATAACTGAATGTAAATGGGATGAATTCTCCCATAAAACAGAGGCAGAGAGCAGAATGGATTAAAAACCACAATCTTACAATATGCTGTCTACAAGAAACACATTTGAAATGAGGGGATATTCACAGGGTAAAGGCAAAAGAGTGGAGTAGAATATATTATGCCTCAGCTAAACTTAAAAAAAAAGCAGGGGTGGCAATCCTTCTCTAAGATAAAGCAAGAGCAAAAATAGATCTAATTAAAAGAGATACAGAAGAAAACTACATCCTGCTAAAAGGCAAGATAGAGAATGAAGCAATATCATTACTTAACATATATGCACCAAGTGGTATAGTATCCAGATTCCTAGAGGAAAAATCAAGGGAAATAGAGGAAGAAATAGATAGCAAAACTATACTAGTGGAGGACCTTAATCCCCCATTCTCTAAACTTGATAAATCTAATCTCAAAATAAATAAGAAAGAAATTAAGAAGGCAAATAGAATTTTAGAAAGGCTAGACATAATAGATACCTGGAGAAAATTGAATGGGGATAAAAAAGGAATATACCTTCTTCTCAGTGGTACATGACACATACACAAAAATCGACCATGTACTAGGGCATACAAACCTCACAATTCAGTGAAGAAAGGCAGAAATACTAAATGCATCATTATGATTATGATTATGATGCAATAAAAATCATGTTCAATAAAGGGCCAGGGAAAGACAGACTAAAAACAAATTGGAAGCTATATAATTTAATCCTAAAGAATGAGTGGGTCAAACAAGAAATTATAGAAACAATCAGTGACTTCATTCAAGAGGATGACAATAATGAGACAACTTAGCAAAACTTGTGGGATGCAGAAAAGGCAGTTCTTAGGGGAAGTTTTATATCTCTGAGTGCATACATGAATAAATTAGAGAAAATGGAGTTCAATAAAATGGGCATGCAACAGTAAAAGGTAGAAAAAAAACGAATTGAAAATCCCCAATTAAATACTAAATTAGAAATAATGAAAACCAAAGGAGCGAATAATAAATTGAAGTTAAGAAAAAAATTGAGTTAATAAATAAACCTAAGAGAAGCTTCTATGAAAAAAAACTATAAAACTGATAAAACTTTAGTCAATAAGATAAAAAAAAGAAAGAAGAAAACAGCATTCTGAGTATCAAAAATGAAAAGGGTGAATCTACCTCCAATGAAGAGGAAACTTAAACAGTAATTAGTGATTATTTTGCTATATTGTATGAACATAAATTTGACAATCTTACTGAAATGGATGAGTATTTTAAAAATATAAGTTGCCCAGATTAACTGAAGAGGAAATAAATTACTTAAATAACCCCATTTCAGAAAAAGATACTGAAGGAGCCATCAACAAACTCGCTAGGAAAAAAATCTCCAGGGCCAGATGGATTTACTAGCAAATTCTATCAAACATTTAAAGAACAATAGATTCCAATATGCTACAAACTATTTGGGGAAAATTAGTGAAGAAGGAGTCCTACCAAATTCTTTCTATGACACAAATATGGTACTGATTCCTTAATCACAAAGAGGTAAAACAAAGAAAGAAAATTATAGACCAATTTCCCTCATGAATATAGATGTAAAAATTTTAAGTAAAACATTAGCAAAAAGTTTATGGCAACTTATCACAAGAATAATACACTTTAATCAGGTAGGATTTATTCCAGGAATACAAGGAATGTTTAATATTAGGAAAACCATCAGTATAATTGATCATATCAACAATAAAACTAGCAGAAACTATGTGATTATCTCAATAGACGAAGAAAAGTCTTTTGACAAAACGCAACTTCCATTCCTATTAAAAACACTAGAAAGTATAGGAATAAATGGAGTCTTCCTTAAAATAATAGGTAGCATCTATTTAAAGCCATCAGCAAGTGTTAGATATAATGGGGATAAGCTATAAGCATTTCCAAAAAAATCAGGAGTGAAACAAGGGTGTCCACTATCACTCCTCTCATTCAATCTGGTACTAGAAATGTTAGCAGTAGCAAGAAGAGAAGAAAAAAGGAATTGAAGGAATCAAATTAGGCAAAGAAGAGACCAAGCTATCACTCTTTGCAGATGATATGATGATATACTTAGAGAATCTTGGAGAATCAAGTAAAAAACTACTTGAGACAAATAAATTTTGCAAAGTTGCAGGATATAAAATAAACCCACATAAATCCTCAGCATTCCTATATATTTCTAACAAAATCCAGAAGCAAGAGATAGAAAGAGAAATCCTATTTAATGTAACTGTAGACATTGTAAAATATTTGGGAATCTACCTGCCAAAACAAACCCAGGACCTATATGAACACAACTACAAAACACTTTTCACACAAATAAAGTCAGTTCTAACTAATTGGAAAAAAACATCAATTGCATGTGGCTGGTTCGAGCTAATATAATAAAAATGACAATTTTGCCTAAATTAAATTATATATTTAGTGCTATACCAATCAATCTGCCGAAAAATTACTTTATAGAGCTAGAAAAAAAAAAGTAACAAAATTCAGTAGGAAGAATAAAAGGTCTAGAATATCAACGGAATTAATGAAAAGAAATGCTAGGGAAGGTGGCCTAGCTATACCAGATTTTGATCTGTATTATACAGCAGATGTCATCAAAACTACTTGGTACTGGCTGAGGAATAGAGTGGATCAATGGAATAGATAGGGTACATGACACTCAGAAGTCAATGATTATAGTAATCTACTGTTTGATAAAGCCATAGACCCCAGTTTTGTGGATAAGAACTCATTATTTGGCCAAAAAAGTTCTGGGAACCTGGAATATAGTATGGCAGAAACTGGGCATACACTCTTAACTAACACCATGTAACAAAATCAAGTCTAAATGGGGACATGATCTAGGTATAAAGACTAATACTGTAAGCAATCTGGGAAAGCAAGGGATAGTTTACCTGTCAGATTTATGGAGAAGGGAAGACTATGACCAAACAAGAATTAGAGAGCATTACAAAATGCAAAATGGATAATTTCAATTACATTAAATTGAAAAGATTCTGTACAAAGAAAACCAATGTAACCAAGATTAAGAGGGAAGTGGGAAACTGGGAAAGAAATTTTATAACCAGTGTCTCTGATAAAGGACTCATTTCTAAAATATACAGAGAATTGAGTAAAATCTATAAGAATACAAGTCATTCCCCAATTGATGAATGGTCACATGACATGAACAGGCAGTTTTCAGAGGATGAAATTAAATACATCTATAAGCATTTGAAAAAGTGTTCTAAATCAATATTGATTAGAGAAATGTTAATCAAAAGAATTCTGATATACCACATCTCACCAGTCAGATTGGCTAAGATGACAAAACAGGAAAAATGATAAATGCTGGAGAGGATGTAGAAAAATTAGAACACTAATGCATTGTTGGTGGAGTTATGAACTTATCCAACCATTCTGGAGAGCAATCTGGAAGTATGTCCAAAGGGCTATAAATAATTTCATACCCTTTAACCCAGTAATATCACTTTTAGGTTTATATTCCAAAGACATCATAGAAGTGGGAAATTTATGTACAAAAATATTTATAGCATCTCTTTTTTTGGTGGCAAAGAATTGGAAATTAAGGGGATGCCCATCAGTTGGGGAATGGCTAAACAAGTTGTGGTATATGAATGTAATGGAATACTATTGTGCTGTAAGAAATGGGGAGCAAATAGACTTCATATTTACCTGGAGAGGCTTATACGAACAGATTCTGAGCAAGAAGAGCAGAACCAGGAGAAATCTGTATACAATTACAGACACAATGTATGTGTGATGAACAACTTTGATAGACTTGACTCTTCTCAGCAATACAGGGTTATAAGACAACTCTAAAAGATTCATGATGGAGAGAGATGTCTGCATTCAGAGAAAGAACCAGAAAGAACAGAGTTTGAGTGCGGATTGAAGCGAAAGAACTAGAAAGAACAGAGTTTGAGTGCGGATTGAAGCAAACTACCTGCTCTTTTCTTTTTCTTGTTTGGTTTTGTTTCTTCTTTCCCACTGCTCATTCCATCCATTACAATCCTTCTTTATAACCTGACTAATGTCTAACGTGAAAACATTTGCAGATCCTATACTTGATTGCATGCCACCATGACAGGGGGTGAGGGGAGGAGCAGGATAGGAAGAAAAATTGAAACTCAAGGATCTTGGAACTGAATCTTGTAAACTGAAAGTAAACAAACAAAATAATTTAAAAAATTAAAATAAAACAGAGAACCGGACAGTCATTAAGGGGTTATGTATTATGTGCTTTTCAAAGAGGTCAGAGCCTTCCTCTGATTAGTTATTTAACACTAGAAATGTAAAAGCTAAGAACACACTCAAGTCTCTTCCTAAAATTAGAAATGGGGAATAGTACAACATGGCTACTATTTGTTGAATCCTGTTGTTGTTTGCATATAATGCTGGCTATTTCTTTTATAGTTTCACTAGTTGGTGTCAAGCAGAGCCAGCACCCCTCAGGTATATAAAATACCTGCCTTGTATGTAGGTGCTACAGGTTCCCATAGATCCAGAAGATAACACTCCTGGATACAGAACACCATAAGGTAGTAATTCTTTATTGATGCATTGAATACCTTTGTATTCATCTCTATTAGGGCTCTACAGATGGTCCTATGTATCATCTTTCTGGAGGACCTGATTTTGTGTATACACACACACACACACACAGAGCAATAGTTGCAACTGTTCATATTATAAAAAAGATCTGTATATTTACAATGATGCAACCAATTGCACAAGTGACATCCTAACCCTAAATACTAAATACAGAAAAAATTACTGATAAAAATGAATGCAAGTTATTCCCCAACTGATAAATGGTCAAAGGATATGAACAGGTAGTTTTCAGAAGAAGAACTTAAAGATATGAATACTCATATGAAAAAATGCCCAAAATCCCTACTGATTTGAAAAATGCAAATCAAAACCACTCTGAATTACCATATCATACCTATCAGATTGGCTAACATGACAAAACAGGAAAATGATAAATGTTGGAGAGCATGTGGGAAAATTGGAACTCAAATGCATTGTTGATGGAGTTATGAACTGATCCAGCTACTCTGGAAAGGTATTTGGAACTATACCCAAAGGGCTATAAAACTATGCATACCCTTTTACTTAGCAATACCACTTCTAGATCTGTATCATAAAGACATCGCAAAAACAGGAAATGTATAGTATATGTACAAAAATATTTATAGCAGCTCTTTCTGTAGTGTCAAAGAATTAGAAATTAAAGTGATGTACATCAAATAGAGAATGGCTGAACATGTTGTATATGAATGTAATGGAATATTATTGTGCTATAAGAAATGATGAACATGTAGACATCAGAAAAACCTGGAAAGACATATATGAACTGATGCTGAGAGAAATAGTAGAACCCAAACATTGTACATAATGATAGCCACACTGTATGATGACTAACTTTTGCAGACTTAGATCTTCTTAGCAATTCAAGGATCTAAGACAACCCTAAAAGACTCATGATGGAAAATGCTATCCTCATCCAGAGAAAGAATTTTGGAGACTGAATGCAGATGGAAGCCTCTCATTTACTCTGTTTTTCTTTTGTTATTTTTTCTCATGGTTACTCTCACTAGTACTATTTCTTCTTTACATCATGACTGATATGAAAACATGCATAATTTGAATGTATAAGTAAGGCTACATCAGATTACAAGCCAACTTGGGGAGAGGGTGGAGAGTGAGGGGAAGAAAATTTAAAACTCAAAATCTTATGGAAGTGAATATTGAAAACTAAAAATTAATTAATTATAAAAAAAAAAGAAATAATCAAGAAAAGTGCCCTGATGTCCTGGATCCAGAGAATAAAATAGTCATTTAAAGAATACACTGATGACTTCAGGAAAGAGATCACCAAATAAAACCTCCAAAGAACAGTATAGCCACATTTCAAAACTATTAGGTCAAGGAAAAGTGTTACAAGTGGCCAGGAAAAAAAAAAAAAAAGGATTCAAATATCAAGAAGTGACAGTAAGCATAATACAGGACCCAGAAGTTGGAACATGAAATGATCACAGGTCATGGAAAATAAGATTCTAGAGGCCAAAGGAACTAGGACTACAAACAAGAATCACTTACCTGACGAAATTAGGCATAATACATCAAGGAAAAACAATGGTCATTCAATAAAATGGAAGAATTTCAAGCCTTCATAAGGAGATCTGCACTAAACCAAAAATTAGACCTTCAAAATCAAGACCTACAAGAAGCATAAACAGGTAAAAAGGAAAAAAATAAAGCACAACAGAGTTAAATTGTTTAAGTCCCTACATAGGAAGATGACACGTGTAACTTTTAAAAATGTATAACTAAAAAAATGCTAATAATCTATTGATCATCTTAGGAAAAAGATGAAAAGAAATAAAAACTCCAATGAACATTACAGCTAAATTTCAGAATTTGTATCAGGTTAAGGAAAAAGTACTGCAGATGGCCAGATAGAAACAATTCAAATATTGAGGAGTCACAATCAAGATCACATAGGAAATTGCATTATGAAAGTATTGGAGGTCGTGGAACATGAGATTCCAGAAGATGATGGAAGTAAAAAGACCGTTCTGCTGGCCTTTCAATTTGTCTTGGGCTGGTTATTTATTACATGCCATCATTTTGTGGGTTCTTCTGCTCTAGAATTTGTTTAGGGTCATTTTTACAGGTATTTGGAGGTGTTTGAGAGAGATCTCAGGTGATCTGCCTTTACTCTGCCAGCTTGGCTCTGCTTCTTGACCAATTCTGTTTCTAAAGGAGTTCTTTTCTTTGGTGTATTTTTGTACCTCTTTTTTCTATTTGCCCAATTCTCATTTTTAAGGAATTCTTCTCTTCACTGGATTTTTCTGACTCTTTTAGTATTTGGTCAATTTTTTAAAGTATTATTTTCTTCATTTTTGTGTGTTTTCTTTACCAAACTTTCTTCTCATAACTTCCTTGTATCACTCTTATTTGTTTTCCCCATTTTTCCTCTACCTCTCATATAAGATTTTAAAAACCATTTTGAGCTCTTTAAAGTATTATTTTTCAGCATATGACCAATTAAAAATTTTTCTTTGATGCTTTGCATGCAGCTCTTTAGACTTTTTTGTTTCTTCTGAGTTTCTGACTTTATCTTTCTTATTATCATAGTCATTTACTAAGATCAGGTTCTTTTTTCTTGTTTGCTCATTTTCCTGACGTATTTATTGGCTTTTAAGTTTATGTTAAAACTGTGTTCTGCTCTTATGGTGGAGGGTATTGTCCCAAGCTTCAGACTTTGCTTGCTGCTGTTTTCAAGGCTAGCTGTGAGTGTCTGTAGGGTTTTGGTGTTTCCAAGTTGGTATGCTTTAAGATGTGTGGCCAGTGCTCTCCTGGCCTATGCTTTTGTCTTTATCTAGAAAGAAACCTTGTTCCTCTATTAGCCACCAGCACTACCACTCTTCTTGGTCTTGAGATTGTGATCTGGCCTGCTGCTCTTTGGCAGTCACAATTGTAGTGATCCTCTCTGTTTTGGAATTGAGACTAGGGTCTCTATTCCCCTGCGAACAGCCACAAGCACTCCTTTCTGTCCTGACACTGCAACTAAGCCTTCTATTCCTCAGTGGCTACAAGTTCTATTACTACTTTTTAAATCTTAGGACATGCCCCAGAACTGTGTATGTGTAATGCAACAAGTTCCTGAACACTGCATGATAAAAGGGTCTCCTGAATTTTTCCAACCCATTGTCTGATAATGTTCTACCACCATCCATGAGCTACCATCATCCAAAGCTCCTATTGTGGCCAATGAAGCACTTCCAAAGTCAGGTGTTGGGCCTACAGTATACATGATCTGTGTTGTGTCTCAGGCTCAATCGCCTCACCAACCCTGATGTTCAGACTTCTCTTGTCAAAATCCTAAGTTATCTTGATATAGAAATTTATTTCACCCAAGCTTTTGTTGGTCATGCTATGCCAGAATTCAGTTTGAGGCATTATTCTATAGTTGTCTTGAGGGGAATGTTGGAGAGCTCAGCTGAGTGCTCTTCTACTCCACCATTTTGACTCTGTTTCCATATTTTTTTCACAGCGTTGAAAAATTTGAAATTCTTTTGAGAATTACATTGAATCATATACTTTCATAATTAATTTATTTTTGTGTATATTTTATATGTGCATATTTATAATAAATAATCAAAATAAATAATTTATATCTCTCTCTATTTGTATATCGATAAAATTAGTTCACATCTTGGATACTAAACGCTTATTAGCAATTTTTGTTAATTTTTCTCCATTTCTCTACTTCCCTTCTTAAGCTAGGTACATGAATTTTATCTGTGCAGAAGCTTTTCAGTTTCATATAATCACAGTTATCTATTCTGTCTTTCACTATTTTTTATCTTTGGTTACAAATACATCTCCTTCCCACAGTTGTTAGAGGTATGTGATCTATTGCTCTTCTAATTTAATTTATAGTATGATCTTGTAATGGCAAGCAAAGAAGTAATTAACTCCTGCTTTCAGCTATTTAATTATTTAGCCCTTTGTTTCCGTTCAAGTTTCTTTTAATCCTTGCCCATGATTATATCAAGGCTTTGTTAAGAAACAGAATTTGTGAACCTCACAATTTGTGAACCCCAGAATTTGTGAACCCCTGTTGCTGATGCAACAGGAAGGGAAGGAGCTAATGACTCTGTTTGTCTGTGTTGATTTTTTTGTGATAATTTGTACAGAAGCCATGGGACTTAACTGGAAGCCCTGAAAGAGGATTTTTTCTTGTCTGTTTACAGAAGTCCTGGAGGAGAGTTTCCCAGGTACTGGGACTTTACTGATGATTTGTGTTGACATCTTGGACCTTGTTTGTGGATCTGTATTGATTTCACAGGCAGATAGTGGATTGGCAATGTGCATGAATGTTGTTTTGGCTCTGTTAAGCTTTGTCTTCCCAGAAATAGAAAGTGCAAAGTACTTGAGGTGGACCAGACACCATGAGCTTCAATATGGAACAGGAACTAGATGAGAAACTGAATGAGGAGCTGGACAAGTAACTGAGAACTGCCTATCTTTGAATCTAGGTGACAGTTGGGTAGATTCAGGCAGGGGCTGGGCCAATGGAAGAGGAACCATGGAATCTGAGAGCCAGCCTTGAGTCAAGATGAAGAGATCTCTCCTTGGGTATTTAATGAGAATACTGACAAGTATTGAGACTGAGAAGATAATGATTTGCTGTGACCTAGGGGTAGAGAACTTTGACCTTTGTACTTTGTATCCCTTAAGGAGGCTTGCTCCTTAAGGATGATTGAGTTAAGAATCTACTGAATGATATATTTTAAATTTTAAAACTATGTGGCCACTTTGGTGAAAACTATGTGGCCACTTTGGTGATAACTTGTAATGTTATAACATTGTGAATACTATACTTTGCTTTCTGTCAATGTTTTGTATTAGTTTACCACTGAATAAATACAGAGTTCACTATACTATATATTCAAAACCTTAAAGTTGTTCACAGCAGTAGTCCTCTGGAAAGGTGCTAGTTCTTGGCTTTACAGATCTTTAAAATTAAGGTTGCATATCCATTTAGAATGTATTGTGAAATATGGTCCAATGGTTTGGTTTGAAACTAATTACTTGAGATTACTTTCCAATTTTCCCAGAAGTTTTAATGTAAAAAATAGATGTTTTCTAGGAAATCAGTTTATATTAAACAGATAGGTTATTAAATTATTTTGTTTCTGATTCCCCAATGTCTAGACTGTTCTTTTAACCTAGCTAATTTTTTTAAAAGCAATACCAGGTAATTTTTTAAAATGGTTGTTTTAAAATATATATTTAAGATCTAGGTCTTCATCTCTGTTTCTTTTCAAAATTTCCCTTAACATTCTAGATCTCTTTCCAAATGAATATTTTTATTATTTTTTCAAGTTCTCTAAAATATTCCCTTGATAATCTGATTGGTAAAGTATTAAGTGTGAATTGGCTTTGGTATTACTGCTATTTTTTATTATCTTAGCATGGCCTACCCATGAGTACTGAATATTCTTCAGCTATTTAAATTGTTCATTATTTATTCAAGGAAAATTTTCTAATCAGCTCTATATATGTGTTTTACATATTGGGTAGGCTGATCCTCAGATATTTTTTCTTATGTTTTGTAGTTATTTGAAGTTAGGTTTGCATTTCTATTGTATTATATTATTATTATTATCATCATCATCATCATCATCATTATTCAATACTGTTCACTTTTGAGAATTCATTTTATAGCTTGTATCTTTGTTTAAAGTATTTTCTAAATTATTATCTTTACGGATTGTAGGATTTTCAAAGTATACAATCTTATCATCAACAAAAAGGAATAATTTGAATAATTTTTTTTCTTCTCTTTTCCCATTTTTATTCTTTTTATTGCTATCTCTTTTCTAATTGCCATTGCTAGCATTTCCTGAAATATGTCAAATAATAGTAAGGAGAGCAAGCATCATCTCAACTCCTGTGTTTATTTGGAAAAGGTTATAGTGTATTCTTATTGCATGTAATACTTGCTTTTGGCTTTAGGTATATGTCTTTTTATGACATTTAAAAAGGCTCATCTATGCCTATGCCTTTCAGGGTTTTTAGAATAAAATAATTTTGTACATTACCAAAGGGTTTTTTTCATATATTGTGATGATCATGTGGCTTTGTATGTTTATAATGTTGATATTTAAAATGTTTAATTATGTTGGTTGTTTTATTAATGTTGAACTATCTCTACACACTGAGTATAAATCTCATTGGTCCATAATTAATTGTTTCTTGTATAAATAGCTGTGGTTTGACAGGGTTTTTTTTTAAAAATGATTCAATATTCATTAATGATGTTGTTCTATAGTTTTCTTTTTGTATTTTCTCTTTTCATGGTTTAGTTATTTCTATAAATCTGTCTTATAAAAGAATTCTAGTAGGAAGCTGTCTTTCTTAATTTTTTACAATAATTTGTAAAGTGTGGATGTTAACTGGGTTTTTTTTCTTAAAGTTTGATAGAATTCTACTGTGATTCAGTCAGGACCAGGAGTCTTTTTCCTTGGTAGATTCTTGACATCTACATGTATTTTTTAAATGACTTGGTAATTTGAGATATCTATCTGTTCTAATAATAATTTGGTTATTTCACATTTTTGAAAGTTTTCCTCAATTTCTTTTGTGTTTTCAATATTATTACCATGTAATTGTGCATAATATATTCTGATTATTCTGTTTCATTTTTTTCAGGTTTTGTTGTGATTACAGATTGCTCAATTGCTATTGTATTGATTTGATTTTTTGCTTGCTTTTTTGAAATCATATTAATTAAGGATTTACCAATTTTATTAATCTTTTCAAATAATTATCTTTCAGTTTTATTCATTGTTTCTGGAGGATTTTTAATTGCCCATTCATCTGTTTCTCCTATAATATTTAGTATTCTGTCTTTACTGCTTTAGCACTTTTTTGGCTTTTTAATTTTTAAATTTATATCCAGTTAATTAATTCTCTCTTTTTCTGTTTTGCTAATGTGTGATTAGGGATAAGCTTTTTATCCTTCAGACTGCTTCTGCTACGTTATGGAAATTCTTGTATTTTGGGTTTTGCTTTTGCTTTTGCTTTTTGGAGGGGGAAAGGTAAGGCAATTGCGATTAAGTGATTTGCCCAAGGTCACATAGCTAGTAAGTGTCAAATGTCTGATGCTGGATGAGAACTCAGGTCCTCCTAACTCCAGGGATGGTGCTCTATTCACTGAGCCACCTATCTGCCCCTGATATTTTGGTTTATCATCATGTTTTTCTTCTTCCTTTTCATCATCATCATCATCATCATCATCATCATCATCATTATCATCATTATCATCATCTCCTCCTCCTTCTTCATCAAAATTTGTAACTTTGGTCTCTGTGATGCTTTGAGGAGTGGCAGAGGACAGAATATGGTATTGATCTATATTTTAAGCCCAGACTTGTGTTCTGTCACTTTGGATTTCATCTTGCCTTTCCTTAAGAGATCTTTTGTAGCACTGAATGCTGCCACCAATGAGCTGGCTCTGTGGCCCCAGTATGCTTCTGTAGTAAGCAGTGTAGCTCTTCTGCTAGAATAGACTTTCACAGTCTGGAGTTACTATTTCTGCATCACTAGAAAGAAGGAGGCAAAACTGGGGTGTGAAGTTATGTCTTGTATTAAGCTCTTATGGTGCAGCTAATGTAGTGTTATTATCACTGGAGTGAATGTGAAAGAGGAGTTCTGTGTTAGCTCAGTGATCATATTGTTTTATAGGATTGTTTGTTTTCTGCCTTCTTTTGGATTCTAAGTGCCCTAAATCATGGAGACAAATGAAGTTTTTTTTTCCCCCCTGCATTTAATAGTATTTTATTTTTTCCCAATTATATATAAAGTTAGTTTCAATATTCAATTTTATAAGATTTTGAGTTTCATTTTTTTTTCTCACTCCTTCCCCACTCCAAGATAGCAAGCAATCTGGTATTGGCTATGCGTGCACAATAAAATTAAATACATTTCCACATGAATCATGTTGTGAAAGAAGAATCAGAAAAAAGGAAAATCCATAAGAAAGAAAAAAGAGAGAAAATAATACGCTTCAAACTTCATTCAGATTCCATAATTCTTTCCCTGCATGTAGATAGCATTTTCAATAAGTTTTTTGAAATTGTCTTAGATCATTGCATTGTTAAGTCTATCAAAGGTGGTCATTTCACAATATTGCTGTTATTATGTACAATGTTCTCCTGGTTGTGCTCACTTCACTTTGCATCAGTTCACATACGTCGTTCTAGTTTATTTTTTCTGAAATATGCCTACTCATAATTTCTTGTAGAACAATAACATTCCAGGACATTAACATACAACAACTTTTTCAGTCATTCCCCAATTTATGGGCATCCCCTCAATTTCTAATGCTTGCCCACCACAAAAAGAACTGTGTGATTAATATTTTTGTACATGTGGGTCTAAAAAGTTGAGGGATATCAGAGAAAATGTCTAGCCCTCCATCTTGGTTTTAACATGACCAACTCCAGGCATTTTTACTTCATGTGTGTCCTGTCTAGAATACTCATCCTTCATGCTTTATATGTCTTCCTTTAACTTTTATCCAAAATCCTACTTTCCTAGAAGCTTTTCCTGATGCCCTTTATTAATGCTTGATCTCTACTGATCATTTTCAATTTACCCTATCTGTATATTGTTTATAGATAGTAGCTTTGTTTTAAGGATTCTGAATGAATGAGTAAAACGATGGAGCAAATATGTCTACATTTCACCCAGGCAATGAGCCATGTTCCAGGAAAAAATCTCATTAAAAAATAGCTCATTTAGCTATTTTCAGGCCTTTTTAAGAATGTTAAATGGTCATTTTAAAAAACTCATTTGGCACCTCAATTTTTAATAATCAAGAGAATTACTCTTATGAAACATTCTTACAGTGTTTATTATTTCAATTTAATATATACTGATTGATTAAGAGCTTACCATATGTCAGACACTATTTTATGTACTGGAGAAATCAGCAAGAAAAAAGAAATATTCTTCTTATAATTTAATGGGAGAAGACAACAAACAAAGTTGGAAAGGGGTGGGTGTGAGTGGAATGGGGGACCAGAGATAACCTTGTCCCTTGGGAGTCCAAATCAGAATTATAGAAGGAGATGGGAGAGTTACCTGGAAAGATTAAATTTCAGCTCCTTATAAGGGAAAACCTTGGGAGGAGTTTAGTATTTCAACCACCAATCAGAAGAATGATGAAGCTGAGGGGGATGGAAAAGTGTTGAGTATCCAAAACTGGTTTGACATCATGGTGATGATTTTTCAGGTGATCCGTTTATCCTGGATAAGGTTTCATTTTACTTGGAGTTCAAAGAAAGCAGACCTGCAGACAGAAAATGTTCATTTGTAAATAATATGACTTCTAAGATAATACAAATAAATCATGTGAAAACTACTTTCAAATACTATGTTTTTCTTTGAACAGCAAACATATTCAATGGATTCTACCCAATGGCAGGGGAATAATCCCAATGGCTGCTCATGGTCCTTTCTGGCCTTTTCATTTTCTGAGAAGCATTTCATTGACAAAAAATGCATTTCTATGAGGCATCCAGCTGAAAATGTATCCCCTACATTAACAACATCCTCTAATGAATACTAATATATCCCTTCATTAAATATAAAATATGTCTTGGGTAAAATTATTGCAATGTGTTCTTCCATACAGTGTTTCTGAGGCTCACTTTGGCAATTTTTTTTAAAGAAGCAAATGTCATGGTGACAGCTTGTGGAAAGCAAAATGAATGAAAATGTCACTTTCATACAAGGCAAAGCAGAAGAACAAATGAAACCAGATCAATGATGAGAAAAAAAAAAGGAGAAAATCTAAACGATAAGTCAACATTACATGACAGAAAATCTTTAAATAAAACTAATCAAAGTAGGAACTGTATTTACAAAAAGAACAGGAAAAATCCAATGCTATTTCTGGATGAATATTGTGCTCAATTTCTTTTTTAAAAACTACTCATTAATGTACGTAAAAGTGTCACTTTGGAAAAGGCAAAGTAAGAGATTACTATTGACAACTGAACACAAGGCAAATTTAAAAGGGATGTTTGGGAATGACAAAGTGTTATAAGATATTCAAGAACACTTAATCCAGATGGATTGATGTCTAGAATAAATGATTTTGTATTCAGGACAACACTTTCATTCCCATTACTATACTGGCAAAAGTATTTTCTTAAAATATATTTTCACTTCCTTACAAACAATTACACATGCAGAAAGAGTGTTTTTTAATGTGTTCAAACATTGAATCTCTATACTTCCAGTTGAAGACTGCAGAGGCCTAATAGCCTTTGGTCCTAAATTCTATTCTAAAAAGCTACCCAGAGGTTGTTCCTTAAAAGGCATTGTCCCAAGACTGAATTAAGTGCTAATCTTGTTTTTGCACCTTTTCTCCACTGGGTCATTTAAATTCAAGTGCTGATTTCAAGACAAAGAAGACTTTTCAGTTGTAAGTTATATGTATATATCAATGTTCACATACTAAAAATACTGAAAATATATTAATTTATTTTTGTAATATTATGTAGTAATTTGTCACCATAGATATCTGTTGGTAAGTAAAGAATTGAAAGTGTTCAATGTGGAGATGGATCTTATACCTTCCTTTGTCTCAGAAATTAAAGCTCTTTTTAAAAATTATTTACTTTTAGTTTATAACATTCAGTTCCACAATCCCTTGAGTTTCAAATTTTCTCCTCCTCCCTATCGTCCTTGATACTCCTGCCCCCATGGCAGCATTCAATCCAATATAGCATCTACAAATAGCTTCACATTAAACATTAGTCAGGTTGTAAAGAAGGATTATAACCAATGAAGTGAACAATGAAAAACAGGAAACAAAAGAAAACAAAAAAGGGAGAGAGCAAGTAGTTTGCTTCAGTCTACATTCAGACTGTAGTTCTTTCTCTGGATGTGGATATATCTCTTTCTGACATGAGTATTTTGGAGTTGTCTTATAACCTTGCATTGCTGAGAGGAGCCCAGTCTATCAAAGTTAGTCATCACACATATGTTGTGTCTGTAAATGTGCACAAATGTCTGCTGTTCTTGTCACTCAACATCAGTTTATACAAGTCTCTCCAGGTTATTATGAAGCCCATCTGCTCCTCACATCTTATAGCACAATAATATTCCGTTACATTCATATACTACAGTGGTTCTCAACCTGTGCGTTGCTACCCTTTGGGGAGTTGAATAACCCTTTCACAGGGGTCACAGAGGTCACCTAAGACCATCTGAAAACACATATTTCTGATGGTCTTAGGAACGCTCCTCTATCTGTCTCCATGCAGGTTTGCCCACATGCAGATACACCCATATATGAGTATTAAAGGGTCTCTGCATTAGGAAGGTTGAGAACCACTGATAAAACACAACTTGTTTAGCCATTCCCCAACTGATTGGCATCCTGTTGATTTCCAGTTCTTTGCCACCACAAAAAGAGATACTATAAACATTTTTGTACATATGGATCCTTTCCCCACTTCTATGATCTCTCTGGGATACAGCCCTAGGATTGGTATTGCTGGGTAAAAGGGTATGCACTTATTCATAGTCCTTTGGGCATAATTCCAGATTGCTCTCCAGAATGGTTTAATCAGTTTATAGAGCCATCCACAATGCATCAGTGTTCCAATTTTTCTACATCTACTCTAGCATTTATCATCTTTCTGCTTTGTCATGTCAGCCAGTCTGACTGGTGAGATGTGGTACCTCAGAGTTGTTTTGATTTGCATTTCTCTAATCAATAGTGATTTAGAGACTTTTTTCATATGCTTATAGATATCTTTAATTTCATTCTCTGAAAACTGCCTGTTCATAT
>JAQQSV010001466.1:29230-58559 GCA_028646515.1 Pseudochirops corinnae | reverse complement strand
GATACTATTAAACAGATCGAAACAAATGAAAAAATAGAAGGCAATGTGAAATATCTCCTTGAAAAAAACCACTGACCTGGAAAATAGATCCAGAAGAGATAATTTTAAAATTATTGGACTACCTGAAAGCCATGATCAAAAAAAGAACCTAGAAATCATCCTTCAAGAAATTCTCAAGGAAAAGTAGAGAATAGAACAAATGAGGGGTGGTATAGGAAGGAGGGAAATATAGTCAGTCTTTCACAACATGTCCATTGTGGAGATGTTCTGTGTAACTATACATGCATGGCCTATATTGAATTGCTTGTCTTTCCAGTGGAGGTGGGTGACAAGGGAGGAAGGGAAAGAATATAGAATTTAAAGTTCTAAAATCAAATGTTAAAAAAAAAAAAAAAAAAAAAATATATATATATATATATATATATATATATATATATATATCTTCCCAAGCCTGGGAAGACTTGTATGAACTGTTGCAGTGTTAACAAAGCAGAATCAAGAACATAATTTATATAACCTATGACACTGTAAAGGAAAACGACCTTGAAAGACTTAAGAGCAATGATTCATGACATGAACAAAAATAAGTCCAAAAGATTGATGACGACTCATACTTTCTACATCTTGAAAAAGAGATGGTGGACTAGAGATGCAAATTGTTTGGGCGTAATAATTTAAAGTAATACAGTATAACAAAGGGCCTTTGGTAGAGGGGGCAAAGGCTCAGTGGGAGCCTAGTAAGACTTTTGGAAACTGCTCTGGTTGACAAATTAACTACTAGAATTTCCCTTATTTGCTGTGTGGCATAATTTAATTCAATCATAAATATTTATTATTATTACAGCTATGACTGACAAAAGCTAACAATTTTTATAAGACTTACCCTTTGCCAGGCATTGTACTAAGTGCTTCACAATTATCTTGTTTGAGCCTTACAACAACCCTGAAAGGTATATGCTGTTATTATCTCCATTTCACAGATGTGGAAGTTGAGATGAATAGCGGTTAAGTAACTTGCCCAAGGTCACACAGCTGGTGTCCGAGGCTGGATTTGAACTCAGGTCTTCCTCATTCCAGGACTGGCCCTGTATCAATTAGCTGCCTCTGGAGCCAAATAAGACTTTCAGTTTCATGAATGCAATTATCAGGATCACACTAGTCTTCTCAAGGCAAAATATCCCCATTCCTTCAACCAATTCCCAAGAGGTTTAAGGCACAGCTTCCAGTCCCTTTGTTTTCTTACTCACCCTCCTCTAGTTGTATTCAAATTTGCCAGTTACTTTCCTCAGATGTCATGCCCAGGACTGAATTCAGATATGGTAGGTCTGGGGTAAGGTGTATAGCCAACTGGGAACTCCCTCAGTCTGGCTATAGATGGCTAAAAGCCATTCTCTCTTCTACAGAATAGCCCTTCAGATATTTGAAGGAAACTCTCATGGTTCCCCTCAGGATGCTTGTTCTCTAGGCTAACCATCCCAAGTTCCTTCAAATAATGCTCCTATGTCTCAAAGAAACATGGAGCAATGGCAAGAGGGCTAGATTTCTAGTCAGGGAAGGGGCATTCAGGCCTTGACTCTGCCTCCTGCCTACTGTACAGCCTTGGACAAGACACTTATCTCTTTGGGTCTCTATTTTCTCATTTGTAAAAAGAAGGGTTTGGACCAGACGACTCCTAATGTTCATTCCAGCTCCTAAGCTGTGATCCCAGGATCTTTAAGGTTCTTCCAGTTTTAAATCCATCATTCTGTGGCCATCCTGGTTGGCCTCCTCAGGACGCTCTCCTGTTTATCAAGGTCCTTCCTAAAAATGTTCCATCCAGAGGGGGCTTAAGCAGGGCTGACTACTGTTATCACTGACTCTGTGGCCAGGGAACAATGCCTCTCTGAATATTGCTGCCATATGACACTGCTCATTTACATGGTGCTCAAAGCCCACCCAAATTCCCAGACCTTTTTCACATGAATTGTCCAGCCTGACTTTGGATGTTTTTACCTAAATGTGAGAGGCAGCATGCTGCAGTGGCTAGAAGTGGGATTTGAAACCAGGTGTCCTCTGAATTTGGAATCAATCTTCTATTGTTTAATCTTCCATGTGACCTTGGACAAGTGACCTGACTTCTCTGTGCCTCAGTTTCTTCATTTGTAAAATGAAGAAGGGACTTGATGACTTCTGGGGTCCCTTACCACTGGAGATCTGGATCCTATATAGCTTTATACCTACTGTTATTCATAGTAATAGATTAGTCCACAACCCTCACCTAAACGAAGACTTCTAAATGAGGAATGGTAGACACTTCTAGACCCATCCACCAAGTCTCACTGGTACCGCTGATGGTACCAACTTGTCTCTTTGCATTCAGATCTCTAGTCTACATCCTGGGTTTCCAGCGTGGCAGACTGGATAGAGTGAGAGAGGGCTGGATTTCCATCAGGAATACTTTAGATACTCATTAGCCCTGTGACCTTGGGTAAAGATTTTAACCTTTAAACTGCTCAATTTCCTCATTTGCAAAATAAAAGAATCTTTGAGCCAGCTAGGTGGCAGACCTCAATTCAAATCTAGCCTCAGACATTTAGTAGCTGTGTGATCCTGGGCAAGTCTCTGCCCCTCTCTGTTTCTTCGTCTGAAAAATGAGGAAAATAATAACATCTTTCTCTGGGCAATACTGTAAGGCTCAAATGGGGTATGTGCAGAGCGCTTTGCAGATCTTAAAGGGCTATGTAAATGCTGGCTCTTATCTGAAGTACTTTCCAGATCCAAAGCTGTGATCCTAGGATCCACACTTAGTGCCTTTGTGTAAGGCTTGATGACTAGCTCCATTCTTGGATTATCTCTGGTGAAAGTCTATGCTCCTCTAGAGTTACTCTCTTTTTTAAAAAACATTTAATAGCATTTTATTTTTCCCCCCAATTATATGTAAAGATAGTTTTCAACATTCATTTTTGTAAGATATTGAGTTTCAAATTTTTTCCTCTCTCCCTTCCCTCTCAAGCAATCTGATATAGGCTGTACATGTACAATCGTGTTAAACATATTTCCACATTAGTCATATTGTAAAAGAAGAACCAGAACAAGAGGGAAAAACCATGCTAAGGAAAAGACAGAAGTGAAAACAGTATACTTTGATCTGCATTCAGACCCCATAGTTCTTTCTCTAGATGTGGACGGCATTTTCCATCAGGAGTCTTTTGGAATTGTCTTGGATCATTGTATTGCTGGGAAGGGCTAAATCAGTCATAGCTGATCATCATACAATGTTGCTGTTACTGTGTATAATGTTCTCCTGGTTCTCCTCACTTCACTCAGCATCAATTCATGTAAATCTTTCCAGGTTTTTCTGAAATCCACCTACCTGCTCATTGTTTCTTACAGAACAATCGTATTCTACTACATTCATATACCACAACCTGTTCAGCCATTCCTTTCCATTTCCAATTCTTGGCCACTACAAAAAAAGAGCTGCTATAAATATTTCTGTACATATGGGTTGTTTCCCCTTTTTTATGATCTCTTTGGGATAACAGACCTAGTAGTGCCATTGCCGGGCCAAAGGGTATGCTGTTTTATAGTCCTTTGGGCCAAACTGCTCTCCAGAATAATTGCATCAGTTCACAACTCCACCAACAATGCATTAGGGTTCCAATTTTCCCACATCTTCTCCAACATTTATCATTTTCCTGTTCTGTCATGTTAGCCAATCTGATATGTGTGAGGTGGTACCTCAGAATTGTTTTAATTTGCATTTCTCTAATCAGCAGTGATTTAGAGCACTTTTTATGTGACTATAGATAGCTTTAATTTCTTCATCTAAAAACTGCCTGTTTGTATCCTTTGACCATTTATCAATTGGGGAATGTCTTGTATTCCTATAAATTTAATTAAGTTCTCTACATATTTGAGAAATGAGGCCTTCATCAAAAATGCTGACTGTAAAAATTGTTCTTCAGCTTTCTGCTTTCCTTCTAATCTTGGTTGCACTGGTTTTGTTTGAGTAAAAAACATTTCAGTTTAATGCAATCAGGATCACCCATTTTGTATTTCATGATGTTCTCTATCTCTTCTTTGGTCACAAATCCTTCCCTTCTCCGCAGATCTGGCAGGTAAACTCTTCCTTGCAAAGCCACCCTTCTTCCTGTCCTCTAGCTATCCCATAGAGCCTGGTCCATCTCTGTAGCTGGTTTTTAAAGCCTTTTGGATGGGTTTTGGGTTTTGAAGTCTCCGGGTAAATGCTTTTCTACCAGACTGTGCTCAGCAGGCCCCATCTCTGGCCAGGAGTCTCCTGCCATTCTTAGCTTTTACTTGGTGGGTCATTCATGGGGTGCTAGGTGGCATCATAATGCCCAGAGTGCTGGCCCTGGAGTCGGGAGGCCTTAAATTCAAATGTGGCTTCATATGCTTACTACCCTGGTGACCCTGGTAAGTCACGTAAGTCCGACCACCTCCAAATTAAAAAAGCAGAGCTGTGCATACTTTGTCCCCCGGACCCATTTTCACAGGTGGCCTCCCTCTGCTGATGCCCAAGCCTGTAGCAGGGGCAGGATGGGATTCTTCCAGCCCAGGACTTCAGGATCCTTAAGGAGACTCCTTGGATCCCTTGGGCTGGGTCTGCTTGGGCCACAAGCAGTCCTCAGAATGGAGGAGCATTCCTCCCTCAGGTCCGGACCACGGACTCCAAGAGGGCAAAGCCTCATCAGGGAGTAACCAAACACATGCACTCTTCTCCCCTCAGAGCTTACCTGGGGTAACCTCTCACCTGCTGGGAGCAAGGTGGCACAGAAGCCAGCAAGACCTGAGTTCAGATCCTGCCTCAGACATCTGCCAGATGCGTGACCCTGGGCAGATCATGTAACTTCTGCCTCAGCTTCCTCATCTACCTACCTCCCAGCGTGGTTGTGAGGACTAAATGGGATAATATCTGTGAGGCGCTTTGCAAACATTAAAGGACTACGTACATGGTAGCTATGATTAGAATGATTAAGGACAGCCAGGTGGGCACCAACCTCAGACATGTCCTAGCTGTGTGACCCTGGGCAAGTCACTTCACCCTGTTTGCCTCAGTTTCCTCATCTGTCAAATGAACTGGAGAGGGAAATGACAAACCACCCTAGTATCTCTGCCAAGAAAACCCCAAATGGAGTCACAAAGAGCTGGACATGACTAAAAACAAAGGAGCTGATGGCACCTGTGGACAAATGCCATGGCTTCTTGGACCATGAGCGGCTTCCTGCGCAGGATGCTTCCCATCTACCCTGGACTTCCTGCAGCCGGCCAGGATTCCTCCGTCCTTCCTATCTCTTTTCTCCTTTGTTTTCCAAGAAGAGTTAATGATGATCCGTTATGGTTAGTAATTCTCATTCATAATTCCAAAACTGATGGTGCTCATTGACAATAATAAGCCAGGTTGTGCTCCTCACACCGAGGTGATAAGGGCACTTACATGTATTATTTATTAGGAGGCTCTGAGGAGTAGGTGACTTGCCCAAGCAGTTCGTGACAAAAAATGAAAGTGACTCTCTATCTCAAGAGGGAGAAAATGACAGGTCACTAACGTGGGAGTCACTGCAGATTCAGCATTCCACTGTCTGACTCGATGTGAGCATAAAGGTCAAAGTCAATACAACAGGAAGGGGCACTTATGGGCAAGAAACAATTTGTGCAAATATAAACCCTTAAACCCTTCCTTGTCTAAACATTGTAAGCTCTGGAAAACCGGAAGAAAAAAAAAACACCCACAGACATGAAAGTGACTACTCGTAGAAGTTGAATCAGCCCCAAACACTCAGCAGAAGGTCAAAGGAGGCCCTCAGCACCAAATCAGCTAATTCTGCATTCGAGGCAAGAAGAGAAAACTGTGACAATTAACCAAATGGTGGGCAGATGCACATGTGAAGGCTGTTTTGGGCACCCTCCAATTTTGCACACCTGAGGTGAGGACCCAATCTGCCTTACTCTGTGATGGCTCTGGAGCTCAGAAACCACTTCCAGGAGGAAACCCTAGATCTCCCTGCCAAATGATGAGCCACAGCAACCAGAACACCACCAGTTTAGAACAGAAGCCAGTTTGTGAAACATTATGGAGGGGGAAAAGGATGGAAGGCTACGAGCAGTAATCTCACGAAACAGTGAAACACGCTGGAGAAAATGAACCTGCATGAGCCCAGCTAAGCTAAATCATCCTGGGCTTTTGTAAATGAAATTGGAAGGAATATAACAAACAAACGTGAACTCAAGGAGAACGCTGACATTCCTATGGTGATTTATTTTCAACAACCACCACCATCACATTTGGACTCTACCATTTCAAGAGCCAATGTACCCTGGGAAAATACTGCAATGAAATGTCTCCCCAGTGCCATTTGTAGGGAAGAGAAATGGAATCTAACCAGATATACACAGAAAAAACAATCTGTACTAGAGTTAAAATCATTTTAAAGGCCCATGGTGGTTATATTTCAATATATTTCAAAGAGAAAATGATTTTAAAAGACTGGAAAAGAGCATAGATGATACTTTTATAAAAACCAAACGGCGACAAGCAGACGACCACGACCACCTCTTTGGCTTACTTTCTCATCTTTAAAACATCTTTATGAGGATTTTCTCTGCATGCATTAAGCGTATCCATGACAAAAACGTGAGACAGAAATGAGCAGTTTTCAACAATGGATTATACCTTCATAGTTCCCACGTGGAGAGATGCAGGGAACAGGAGAACTCACTGTAGCGTATGTTGATTTCAACAATCATCTTGAGAAGATAAAACAAAATGCGGTGTTACTGGCTCCCCCCAAACAAGATATCTCCCACATGTGAAAATCACTCAAAATTGGACCTGTGATGCCATCATGGAGATGACTTTGTTCACCAGTCACCTGAGAAATTGGCATTGAGCAAAGGCATACTCAGTGAGATGAGCTCAGCTAAGCCATTCACTGATGTTGTGGATGTCCTGGGCTGAGACCGAATGGGAAAGGGATGACCCAGTGATGATGAGGCTCTCCAAGGGCTCATCCCCACTGCAAAAACAGAATTGATGAAAAACCCAAAGGGCTCAGAAAACTTAAGAGAGTGGGAAGAGCAGCCCACTGAGTCATTCCATCAGCACATACATGGTGTCCCAAAAGTCTTAGTGCTATTTTTTTTTTAAAGCTTCAAACTGCAGTAAGACTTTTGGGACTCTGTGTGTGTGTGTGTGTGTGTGTGTGTGTGTGTGTGTGTATGTGTGTGTGTGCCCATACTACAAATTGGGACCACAATCAAATAAGGGGAGAACATCAGACTGATCTGAGAAACCGCACAGAGTTTTTAATGAATCCACGCTTTTTGCTGTTGCAAAATCCGATACCCTGCTGGTATGAGGCCATGTGGCTAAGAATCATGAGACACAACGGTTCCATTGAATGGGTGATTCAAAAGGCAGTTGAAAGATGCATGGTAAGTGTAAGTTAAGCTACAGTATATTATCAACAGTATCTGGATGTAAGAGAAGGCTTCAAAGACATCAACAAAGTACCCAGAAAAGGGGATGGGTGCTTTGAGACAAGAGTGGGCAATGACAATCACCCACAGAATGCTAATGCCCTCAGCAGAAGGGCTGAAGACTATTGAGCGCATCTCCCAAGAGAGAATTCATGGAAAGCCACAAAACAGAATTTCATAGATGCTAAGGCCAGCAGTACAATGGAAGGGTGAGAGCCTATTATTCAGCATTATCTCCTATCTAGGATAATAACCATAGCTAGGAGGAACTGGGACAAGATGATTTCTTTCTTTCTTTTTTTTGCTTTTTTTTGGGGGGAGGGCAATTGGGATTAAGTGACTTGCCCAAGGTCACACGGCTAGTTTTTGTGTTAAGTGTCCAAGGCCAGATTTGAACTCAGGTCCTCCTGACTCCAGGGCCAGTGCTCTATTCTCTGCGCCTCCTACCTGTCCCAGACAAGATGATTTCTAAGGATCCTGCCAGTTCTATTACATTAGGAAAATCTGGGATCAAATAAAGAATTTGGATGGTCTTTTATAAACTAGTCTAGTAAGATAAAGTTCAAGGTAACAAACAAAATATTTAGGTTTTAAAAATAAAGTCAATAAGCACTTATTAAGTGTTTCCTGGGTATCAGGTATGGTGCTGAGTTCTGGGGGAAAAGAATAGGTGAGAATGATAATGGTAATGGACAATCTCTAGGTGTGGAGTCCAAGTTCCATTTCAGCCACACTGTCCTCTCCTGGTTTTCCTCCTAGCAGCCAGACTGCTCATAGGTTCTTTTTCTACCTAGCTCATCATCAATCTCCTGCCCTCTCCCAGTGGGGATTTTCCCCAGCTCTACCCTGAGCCTTCTTCTCTTCTCTCTCTACAAACAATCTTTTGGAGAGCTCAACACTTTCTCTATGAAAATGATTCCCAAATATGCATGTCCATCCTTAATCTTAGTCTTGAACTTCAGTCACAGGTCAGTTGACTCTTGGGAAGCCCACAGAAACTTCAAATCAAATATATCTAAAACAGAACTCATTCTCTTTCCTCCAGAGTCTGCCCCTTCTCAAAACTGCCCTATTTAGGTCAAGGACAATGTCATCCTTCCAGTCATCTAGGTTTATAACCTCAGAGCCATCCTTAATTCTTTCCTCTCCTTCCCTTCCCACACCAGATCAGGAGCCAAGTGTTGACAGTTCTACTTCAACAGTATCTCTCACATCCAGCTCCTTTTCTCTCCTCAAGTGCTACCACCCCCAGATTGGTCCTTATCACATCTGGATAGTCTTTATAGTGATGACTGTCACAGCCTCCTCGGCCATCCAATTGGAAGCACTAGATCAGCTCGCCCAGCACACAGCATCTCAGCAATGGGTGGTTTTATTTTTACTCTGGAGGTGAGGCAAGTGGTGAAAAGGCAGAAAGATCCAACAGAGTGAGCCTTTAAGGCAAGAGTCTCTCCCATCTTCCCTCCATCTCTTTACAACTGTAAAAATCATCTACCTACTGCCTAAGGCAGATCAGGTGCCATCCCTGCTTAAAATTGCTCCTCACTGCCTAGAGAATAAAATGAAACTCCTTAGACTACCATTTAGGCCCTTTCATGGCCTGGCTGCCATCTCTCTTTCTAGCTTTATGCCATACCATGACCCTTGATGAACTCTGTGTTCCAGCCACACTGAGTTACCATTGCCCACCTCTGTGCAGTCAGAGACTCTGGTTTTTATGCTTCCTCTTCATCTCTGCCTCTCAGAATCTGGATCTTCCTTCAAGGTCCAGCTTAGGTGCCTCTTCCATGAAGCTTCTGTTGACCCTCCCATCTGTTGGTGCTCCCTCCCCTCAATTTCTTCACACTATACTCATTTGTGTAAATCTCCCTAACAGAATGTAAGCTCCCTGAAGGCAGAGACTATTTTATTATTTTCTTGGCATACCTAGTCCCTAGAGCACAGCAGGCACCTAATATTTATTGAATCAAATTTCTGACTCAAAACAATAGAATAAAATCAAGTAAATACAAACTATGCAACCTAAAAAAAATATTGCTATAGGCCTCCATAATAAGTGTTTCAATGCAAGTTAACTTACCTTTTATTTTAAAAAAATTCTGCAATTAAGAAACTTGAAAATAAACTGCACTGAATTTGAAGGCACTGTTAAGAAGGGAGGCCACACATACAGAAGAGTTATTCATTAACTTCTGTAGAGAAGGTCTATCTTCAAAGTATTTCCATAAATTCCATACCAAGAACAGAAAGGAGAGTTAAGCCAGGCTAAGCTGACAGCAGAGTTAGTAACCTTATTTCACATTTAAAGGGCATCGATATCGTATATAGTACAGAATAAATTTGGTTTGTAACAAGACATTTATATTCAGCTCTGGGACTAGTGTTAAAGAAAGGATGATCATTATTAAAACCAATTGTACAAATGTCAAAACGTCAGCCTCAAAGGGCTACTCTGCAGAGCTCCCTGCACGAAAATGACCTCCTTCCACACCCTGAGAGCAAAGGGAAGAAAATGCCGCTTTAAGTCCCTTCTTTGTAAATCTCTCTAATCAGGGCCCATTTGGGACTAGCGGTAACTCATTGTGCAGGGGAAAGGATAGTTCATTTAGAATTTTTGTTTAGAGTGATGTCACTTCCATTTTATTTTATTTTATTTTATTTTTTTAACATTAATTTCTTTTTTTTAATTTTGAGTTCCAAATTCTCTCTCTTCCTTCTTCCCTTCCCCCCCTCATTGAGAAAGGTAACAATTTGATATAGGTTATACATGTGCAGTCAGGCAAAACATATTTCCATGAAAGAAAACAGACCAAAAAATAAGAAAATGAAATTTTAAATAATTATACTTCAATTTGTATTCAGATGCCATCAGTTCTTTCTTTGAGTATGAAAGCATTTTTCATCATAAGTCCTTTGGAACTGTCTTAGATCATTTTATTGCTGAGGATAGCTAAATCATTCAGTTAATTGTCATGTAATATTGCTCTTACTGTGTACAATGTTCTCTTGGTTCTGCTCACTTCACTTTGCTTCAGCTCATGTAAGTCTTTCCAGGTTTTTTTCTGAGAGCATGCTGCTCTCATTTCTTATAGCACAATAGTATTCTGTTGTAATCATATACCACAACTTGTTCAACCATTCCCCAATTGATGGACATCCCCTCAATTTCCAATTTTTTGCCACCACAAAAAAAAGCTGCTATAAATATTTTTATACATGTGGGTCCTTTTCCCTTTTATTTTTTATCTCTGTTTGGATACAGACCTAGTAGTGGTATTGCTGGTTCAGATAGTATGGATAGTTTTCAGCCCTTTGGGCATAATTCCAAATTACTTTCCATGATGACTGGTTCAGTTCACAACTCCACCAAAAGTGCATTAGGGTGCCAATTTCCCCACATCACCTTCAACATTTATTATTTTCCTCTCCTGTAATATTAGCCAATATGATATACTTATATAAAGGTGGTACCTCAATGTTATTTTAACTTTCATTCCTCTAATCAATAATCAATTAGAGTATTTTTCATATGACTATAAATAGCAGTGATTTCTTCATCTGAAAACTATCTGTTCACATTCTTTTTTTTTTAATTTTATTATAGTTTGCATCATTCATTTCCACAAGATTTTGAGTTACATATTTTCTCCCCGTCTTTCCCCCACCCACCGCCCCAAATGTCACTTCCATTTTAGTAGGTGGGACATAAGGCTTCTGGGACTTTTTTTCCTATGGGAATAAAATTAAAACAATATAAATAAAATTCATCTAACCTTTTACTGTCCCCTTTCATAAGTTGGGGACTCTGCGACATGTACGTGACTCTCTCTGTCTTGATTCTCCACTTTTAGTTTTTGAAAACAAGTCTCAAGTAGCCTCTTTGCTTAGTAATTTCCTTTCATTACTTTTATTTTGCCAATTTTAAAATATTTACATTGTTCCAGCAATTCTTGACTCCTTTATTTAGATACACTTATTCGTTTGTATTTAAGGAATACTTTGCTTCAGTAAATTCACTTCTCCCCCACGTCTGCTCCTGACTCTTCAGACCTTCCCACCCCAGAGCCAGCAGCTTTCTCACCCTGAAAATGCCCTGACTCCTATGGCCCCTTCCTCTGACTGGCTGGTGAGTGTCTGCCTAGGAAGTGCCTGGGTCAGCCCTGCCCATTTCTCTCCTATTTCTATTACTTATTCTCTGAGCTTTTTCATGTGCCTTGGGCTACACCCTTCACCCTTCCCCCCACCCCCGCCACCACCACTTTCCAGACACTTTGGGGTGTCTCATCTTCTCTCATAAAAATGTACCCTTGAGGGTAAAGAGTTTCTTTTTTGCTCGTATTTCTAGCTCAGCATTTAGCATGGTGCCTGGCACAGTAAGGGCTTAATAAATGCTTTATCTACCCTTCCATCTCTATTCATCCATCCATCTATCTCTACATCATCTCTATATTTATCTATCTACTTCTATCATCTCTATCCAACCATCTAGCATCTCTACATCTATCTACCTCTATCATTTCTATCTACCCATCTCCGTCATCTTTCTCTCCACCTATTATGCACTGTCTCTATCATCTCTGTCTACCTACCTACCTATCCCTGTTTCCATCCATCTACTCATCCATCCATCCATCCACTCATCCATCCATCCACTCATCCATCCATCCATCCACTGACCCATCCATCCATCCATCCATCCATCCATCCATCCATCTATCCATCCATCCATCCATCCATCCATCCATCCATCCATCCATCCATCCATCTTTCCTATTAACTTCCATTATAAAATCAGCATTGGTTACACACTCACATACATGGACTCAGTTGAATGTTTTAGGTAAAGAAAAGATGACGATGGGAACATGCTCAACATTATGGTATGAACACCCCCAAAAGATTGTGTGTGCAGAGCCCTCGGAGGATCACCCCAGATACTCGTTTAGCTTTTCATTCCTTTTGTCTATTTACAGCACTTCTTAAATTGTGGGTCGCAAGTGGAAAAAGTTTAAGAGGCTCTGGTCTATAAAACATGCATGAATTGGGATGAAGAAATCACATTACACTGGTGTTGAGATGATGGGCCCCAGACCAAAAGTTCCTTACTTTCAAGACTTCAAGGTTATGCAAAACCAGTTATTTTCTGTACTATAACAGTTTTGTGGATTTGAAATTTTCCTTAGAGTTTTGGAGTATTCCTTGCAGGTTGACACTTGCTTGGCAACTTTTAGATTTAGAAAGCCACCTGTCCAGGGCATGGAAGTGTTGACTTGGCCAGGGTCACATGGCCAGGATTGGCTAGTGGTACTTCTTAAAGCTGGGGCTTCCTGACTATGAGGATGCCATGTTGTCTCTCATTTACAGAATTTACTTATTTAAAAAAAAAAGAGATAATTGCAGAGAAATTAGGTATCCTGATAAAAAGGGTTTTTTCCCTCCTAGTTTTTGTTCATGATACATTAAAAACATGCAAAGAGATTTTGAAATATAGATGCTGCTGGAAACTTTGATGCCCACCAGGAAGCACATATGTAAGTTTATTTGACTCTTTTTAAACTTACTTTGCACAGCACACCCAGTGTGTGTGCCGATACAAGGAAAACAGGAAGCGCTGCCGATACATATTCCAAACTTTGATGGATTTGTCCTCAGAGGCTGTAGCAAGAAACTGGCCATCGCAGGAGAAGTCTACGCTTCGCACAGGGGCAGTATGTGCCTTGAACTCGGAAGACTTCCCTTTCCTGGAAACACAGTTCCCACAGAGTCTATTAGAACATACTAACTTAAGTATCATTCAGAGCTAGCAAACTGACTTAAATAAATGTTATTAAAAATCACTTGCTGAAATAGACAGAACTGGAAAGATCTTGTCATACCTGTACTCTCCCATGACACTACATTTTAGAAGTTGCTTTGGTAATAGAAATCACCACTAATCCTAGCAAGTGGTCCATTCCCCCCCACCCCCCCGCCATGCATTAAGCTATTTTTATTTTAAACTAGAAATGGAGAAAATAATGTTTTGAATGGCTCCGAGCCAGACATTGTACATTCATCCTGCTAGTCTGAGTGGTGAGGGGAAATTTAACGCTACAGCTGATAGGGACAACAGCAAGATTTTGGTGTTCTTAAAGAGGGGGCTTACAAGAAAGTTTTGAGAAAACACAGAGACGTGATCTTGAGTGAGAGAGAGGGAAAGAGAAAGACAAAGAGTGTGTGTGTGTGTGTGTGTGTGTGTGTGTGTGTGTGAGCTGAAAAAGAGTAAGTGTCCTATCCACAGCTTCTTCATTCCACACTGTATTATAGGCACTGACTCTGCTAATATTAACCAGCATTAACCAAGACCTTGCAAACACCTTCCTTCTTACTACTACTTCCTTCTTCTTTTCACCTATCCCAGACCCTCAAACAAAATTTAAAAATGGTTTTTAACATAATTTCCATCTTAAGGATACTGAAAGCTGGCCTTAGACCTTGAAGACCTGCCTCTACACATACTGGCTGTGAGACTCTGGGTAAATCATTTAACCTCTGAGAGATCTAGGCCACTGTTTAAGACTCTAGAGAAACTGCAGAGCAGCCACAGGCAGGTTTGCTTGGGTGGGGGGAATTTCCTCACTCAGGAGGTCCCTGGACCAATGAAATCACAGCAGTTCTGGTCCCTATTCCTTCCTTTTTTAATATCACAGAACAACTGCTGGAGTTTTCTTTGTTCGGGGACAGGTGAAGGAAGGGAAGAAAGAAATGGGAGAAGTTATAAGGGGCCCTGGAAGGCAGAGACTGGGGCCAGAAGGAAGCCTGGAACTCTGGGGTTGGGCTGGAAGCAGCTGCGAGAAGTCCTAATCTTTCCCAAAACATTCTTATCTTGCTAATAACTGAGATTTAGAAAACATTCTGTTCGTATGGTGGTATTAACATTAGGGATACCTTATGGGAAACTGGTCAGGAAACAATTTATTTCACACCCTGCCCAAAGTTTCAGGCATGACTAGATTAGGACGATTCAACGCAGAAGCTGCATAAGCCTCCATTTGTTTTACTGAGTAATTATAAAATCCTGTGAAAGCGAGCTGATGGCAGGCACAGGGGATAGAGCACCAGGCCTGGAGTCAGAAGGATCTGAGCTCTCTGTCTGCATCTGTTTCCTGATCTGAGAAAAGGAGATTATAATAGTGCCTACCTCCCAGGGCTGTTGTGAGGATCAAGTGAGATGTTTGTAAAGCCTCTGGCTCAGTGCCCTGCACATAGCAGGTGCTTTAAAAGGGTTAGCTCTGACTAGTTACTCTGCTTCCCCTTTTGAAGGGCTGAATGGTGTGATCCACTTGGAGTCAAGAACACCTGGGGTCCAATTCTACTTTCTTACTTGTGCTCAGTTACTCTGGGCCAGCCACTTAAGCTTGATGCTCTTCCAATAACTTCCCAGAGCTTGTCTATTGTCCCAAATGGGCTGCAATCTGCATAGGGGTGGGGTTCCCACATGGGAATTGGCTAAGTCAACAAGATAACATATGAATCACAGGGACATTTTTATTGTTAATGCTGTCTTCCTGCTTATAAATGCCGGTGGATAGTCAAATAAAACTGTCATTTTAGCCACATGGTATATTTAGTCCAAAAGTCAATACTCAGAGGGGTATGTGATCC
This sequence comes from Pseudochirops corinnae, assembly GCA_028646515.1. Lineage (NCBI taxonomy): Eukaryota > Metazoa > Chordata > Mammalia > Diprotodontia > Pseudocheiridae > Pseudochirops > Pseudochirops corinnae. The sequence goes on along the minus strand of JAQQSV010001466.1, from coordinate 43,436 downwards.
CTTTAATTTGGAAATACCTTTTGGCAGTGCAGATTGCAGCCCATCCACGCTCCCTGTCATTCCTGGTGACTCTTGTCCACTGTACCACCATAAGGTCTTCCAAATGTGCTGGAGGCCTTCACTTTCTCCTGCCAGCACAAAGGGGCTGGTGGAGTACTCTGGCTAGCCACCAGTCACTTCTCCTTCCCCCATGGGACCAGGCCATCTTCTGTTCTCATTACATCCGACCTTGACGCCATATTTTACTTTTGTTCTTTCTCAAAGTTTCTCCCTGGTTCTATGCTGCAGCCTGGCACACTCACCCCTGACCTACATGGGATCTTCTTTTTTATTTTTTCAGAGACTACTATAATACGTGTCTCATCGCCCTACAGCAATACCAGCAGAATGTTGGCATCAGTTAGGCCATTAATTCCAGGGATAGCTTGGGATCTGCAGTTTCTTGAAGTCAGTCTAACTGGTTTTTCTCCTTCTGTTCAATTGTGGGCCTGAGCTCTTTGTCCCAAATATATGTGTGTCTGTGTCCATCCAAGGGCATGCTGTAACTTAGGCAACAAACATTGAGCCAAAGGCCTGACTTTGCAACCAATTAGCTTTCTATCATACCATGCTGCTTTGGCTCCTAAAGCACCATGACACTTGGTCTTTTCCATGTTGATGGTCAGGCCAAACTCTGTGGAGACCCCTTCCCAGAAGGATATGTGATGTTCTGGGGCTCAATACAATCTACAGATCTTCTTGGAGTATGATGAATTTAAGTCATGCTAATGTTATAATAATGATAGTAGATCACAATTATAAAGCACTTTCCAGTTTGCAAAGCACTTCTCTCGCCACAGTGCTGTGAGATGAGAAAAGCCTCAGAGAAGGTAAGTGACCTCCCCCTGGTGACATGAATAATAAACGCTTCATCTACTTTCCATCTCTATCTAGTCATCTGTCCGTCTACCTCTACATCACCTCTATATTTATCTACTTCTATCATCTCTATCCAACCATCTAGCATTTCTACAGATTTTGTCTGTCATTATTCACCTATCTATCTACCCGTCCACATATCTGTCATCTCTACATCTATCTGTCTCTATCATCCTATCTCCATCATCTCTCTCTCTACCTATCATGCACTATCTCTATCATCTCCACCTCTATCTACCTACCTATCTATCCCTGTTTCCATCCATCCATCCATCCACTCACCCATCTATCCACCTATCCATCTTTCCCATTAACTTCCATTATTCAGGATTGGTTACACACTCACATATACAGACTCAGTTGAATGTTTTAGGTAAAGAAAAGATGACAATGGGAACATGCTCAACATTATGGTATGAACACCCCCAAAAGATTGTGCATGCAGAGCCCTCAGAAGATCACCCCAGATACTCGTTTAGCTTTTCATTCCTTTTGTCTATTTACAGCACTTCTTAAACTGTGGGTTGCAAGTGGAAAAAGTTTAAGAAGTTCTGGTCTATAAAACATGCATGAATTGGGATGAAGAAATCACATTACACTGGTGTTGAGATGATGGGCCCCAGACCAAAAATTCCTTACCTTCAAGACTTCAAGGTTATGCAAAACCAGTTATTTTCTGTACTATAACAGTTTCGTGGATTTGAAATTTTCCTTAGAGTTTTGGGGTGTTCCTTGAAGGTTGGCACCTGCCTGGCAACTTTTAGATTTAGAAAGCCACCTGTCCAGGGCATGGAGGTGTTGACTTGGCCAGGGTCACATGGCCAGGATAGACTAGTGGTACCTCTTAAAGCTGGGGCTTCCTGACTATGAGGATGCCATGCTGTCTCTCATTTACAGAATTTACTTATTTAAAAAGGATAATTGTAGAGAAATAACCCTTAAGTATGGATCTTGGCACCCAGGATTAACACAGCAAGTGGCATGTCAGGCTTGGGGGAAGGGAGGTCCAAATAGGGCTAAGAGAGAGATTAACATCATATCTGGAGAGACACAGATTCCATGATATCACGAGGCCACCACTGTGGAAGCTGCTCACCCATAATCCTCTTCCCCCAGGGAATAGTGTGATTTAGTAGCTTCCCAGTTAAATGAATTCTTGATAACAAATACGTGCTAAGTTGAGGTATGTCTCCACATCTGCTACCCAAGGAGCCTGATCACTGGGAGTTATGGAAGGGTAAGGGAGGGGAGTGTTAATTTATAGCAAATAGAAAGATGTTTCAGGGGAGAGGTCTGAAGACCTAGAAGAGACTAAAGGCATCATCTCAATCAGATTCTTGTTTTCAAAGAGGAGGGAACAAAAACCCAGGTACAAGAGGCTGGTTCAACTCGGAAGATAAGGCCAAGCTGAGGTGAAATCCAATGCCAACTTGAGTAGAATGTATTTACATTTACATGAATTCCAGGATCAAAGATTTAGAGCTGGAAGGGGCTTCAGAGGCCATCCCATCCCAGCCAACCTCCCTCATCTGAGGCCCAGGGAGGATGACGTCACACAAGTACCAAGGGGGCAAAGCTGGGATGTGAGCCCAAGTCCTGACTTTGGAGCCAGTTAGCTTTTCATGGCACTGCATAGCTTCAGTTCTTGAAGCACCACAAAGCACCATAATGCTATTTCAGTCACCCCGTCAAAGGTTTGTCTGTTCATTCTCATTAGCATTAGAGTTGAGTTACTTCCCCTTTGCATTATTTCATAGAGGTCTTTCCAGCTTTCACTGTATACATCATATTTGTCCATTTTAAAAGAATTATAATATTCTTTTAAGTTAATTCCCTGATGTAATATACTGCAATATATTTAGTCTATCCTTAACTGTTAGACATTTAGGTCCTTTGCTATTATTATTTTTTGAAGCTGCTATGAAAAATCCTGAAATGGTCTTTTTAAATGTTTTTGATAAAATTTGTCAAAGTATAGTTATAATAATGGAGGTAGTGGCTTAAAACGCAGGATTATTTTTGTAACTCATACTATGTATTGCCAGATTGCTCTCTAGAAAAAAAAAAAAAGGCTTACAAACATGCCATTAGATAAAAGTTACATAAGGCCCAAATCATATAGACTCGCAGACTGCAAAAGTTAGAAGGAACCTTAGGGAAAACCTTGTCCCACCGCCTCATTTTACAGAGAGGGGAGCAGAGGCTCAGTGTCAGAGTAGGGATTAGAATCTGGTTCTCCTGATGCCTGGTCTGGTGCTCTTTCAGCAAGGTTGTTAAAAAGAGGTGTCCTGATGGAGGTGGGCAGCATTAGCCCTTCCAAAGTAGCAGCCTCTGGTTTTGTGACTCAGCATAAGCAACTAAGGAGGGAGAGGGGACCTTCCATCGTCTCAGGTGTGCCCTGGCCCCAAGGTCACACAACATACACCCCTCTGCTCAGCAGCTTGGGAGGGCAAAGCTTTGAGGAAAAGACCCAAAGATGAAGGGGAAAGAGGCAGCCCTCCAGCAGGGACTCGGGGGCTAAGTGTCTTCTCTTGCCTCACCTGAAGTACACCCCACCCTACATCAGAGGCCATCTAGCCAACCTCATTTTATAGAGACTTGCCCAAGGTCACACAGGCAGTAAGCAACAGCAGTAATTTTCCCATAGTGTTATCCTGATATGGCAGAGAACGCCCATGTCTGAATGTTCCCTTTCCCCAGGGCAGCCCTGGGGTCCCTGTCCAATGCCTCGGCAAGATATGAGAATCAAGGGAAGGCAACATTTGAGAGGAAACACAAGGTCCCCAGAATCAGGGAGGAGGAAGTATCTTCAAGAAGGCACGTCAGGGCCAAACATACTGTCTTCCCAGCCTGCCACTGGTCCCTCAGCTGCCTGCCCTCTCTTCCAAGGTAGCATTTAAGCCACAGCTATCAGTGCTAGAAGGATGGGTTTGCTAGGCCAGGTCCTGGGCTCTCTCCCCAACCTAAGGCCTAGCCAGAAGCAGTGCCTCACAAACTTGGGAAGTACCTGAGGGAAGCAGGAAACGATCAAATTGCTCCCCAGCTTCCTCTCCCTGCCTTGTCTGTCAACCCCATCTGCACCACACCCTTGGCCTCTTTCCTCTGAAACACACAATTGTTCTGCCTTCTATAACTCCTTTAAATTTCCTGTTGTAGGGCAAACTGCCCAGCGCCAGACAAAGTCCTGGTCACTCTGCCCTACTTATTCTCTGAGTGCTGGAAACCTTTGGGGCTCAGACATCTGATTCACAGGCACTAAGACTGGGAAGGGAACTTAGCAACTTTTTAGTCAGATCCTCTTATTTCACTTTTTATTTCTAAAATTTAATATTTTATTTTCCTCCAACTACATGTAAATACAATTTTTAACAATCATTTTAAAAACTGAGGTCCAAATTCTCTCCCTCCTCCCTGCCCCTCATTGAGAAGGCCAGCAACTCAATCAGGTTATACACGTGTAATCATCCAAAACAAATTTCTATAGTGGTTATGTTGTAAAAGAAAACCCAGAGCAACATAAAAACCCAAGAAAAATAAAGTAAAAAAAGAATGCCCCAATCTGTATTCAGACTCCATCAGTTCTTTCTCATGATAAGTCCTTCAGAGTTGTGCAGATCCTCTCATTTTAAAGCTAAGGAACCTGATGCCCTAAGAGGTTAAGGGATTTATCTAAGGTCACATGGTTCCAAGTGGCAGATCAGGATACTAGGCGTAGGCGTCTATGTCCATTATACTGTGGCTGCCTTTAGTGTTGGGCTCCTTAGCTTGGGTTCCACAGCCCCCCAAGATGCCCACAGGGAGATTTCAGGGGCAAAACAGGAACTTGGATAGAGGATAAATGGAATTGGTTTCTTTTGCCATCCTCTCTACTTGATTTTATGCATTTAAAAATATGATTCTAAGAAGGAGTCTATAGGCTTCAACACAAAAAGGTGAAGAACCCTGCTCTAAAGCAACGCTCCCCGACAGAAATGGCAAACTATTTCAATTACCTGTTAAACTTAATAAGTATAAAACAAAATTATTAAATGCTTCAACGACCATAGTGTAATTTCTTTTTTGAGAACTGCTTTTATTTTTTTAACTTGTACCTCTTACAAGTAGTTGGTACTCAAATGCCTTTGAATTGTCTACCCCAAAGCACTTGATCTCCTCGGTGGGATACACCCTTCACTGGTGCAGATTGGGACCCACCTGTGTCTTCTTCCATCTATCCCCAATAGAAGGGGACCCATCTCTACCCAAGGAGTGGGAGAGGTTTTCCTAAGAGCCTAGCTCTCACTACAGGAAAGGAGCACTTTCTTTTGTGGTGATTCCTGGCTGATTTTTTTCAACATTGAAATAAAATGCAAATGTGAATTAAGAAATTATGTTTAAAGATACATATAAAAATGAGCAGTGTGACTTTGGGCAAGTCACATGCCTCTGACTCTCAAATGATTTTCTCAGATTATAATTTAAAGCAGGTTGCCTTCTGCATTGGTGGTGGATGTCCTAACAACATTATGGGTCCTTCACACCCTGACAAACATACATGTTATAAGAAATGCATATAATAAATAAAAATTACAGAGACCGAAGACAAGCTGTAAGATTTTTTTTTCTCATTTCCCTAAGTGAGAATTGTTCTATCCTTGGAATCAAAGAGGTAACTACAAGATGTAGAGCAGCCTCAGACACCAACAAGTTTTGGGTTCTGTTTTTGCTTTGATTTTATTATGGTCAAAGTAAAAAAAGATGTTTCATAAAATGACAGAGCTGAAAAGTTAATGGGATTTTCAGGGAGAGGTGGCTATTCTGCCGTAGTTTTGCCCCAATCTGAGCTGTATCGATCAGGTTAAATACTGATTACTCCTAAATACAAAATACTAAATCTGAAATCAGTTACTAGGATTAACGCCAGCGGTTCCTTGTGAAGTTTCTCATCTCTTCTGTGGGAATGGTCAGAAAACAGCTTGAAAAGTAGGATCCCATATCTCTGTTCCTATCCCTGTTGCCATAATATGATGGTTTTCCGATTCCTCTCTACCTTTTTTAAGGAGTTAGGACCTGGCTCTCAGTCTTCTCTATCCTTACCCCTTCCTTCATGCTTGAAAATGTCAATAATCATGCTGATGCCCCCTCGTCAAAGAAGTTCTGTCCCAGGCCAATCTCATTCTCTATACCGATGTCCTGGATGACCTCAGTCATTCCTATGGCTTCAACACGTCTGCCAGGTTTACAACGCCAGCCCCTCCAGCCCTCCATGGATGCTTTTTCAGGCACTTGCTGAGTTACCTCTGTCTGGTTATACTCCCTCCACTTCAAACCTCAAACACCCAAAGCTGAAATCATCTCCCCTCAAAGCTCCTCTCTCTTCACTTCCTTATTTCTACAGAAGTAACGGTTTTTTTGGCTACCAGCCTCAAACCTCGGAACCATCTTTGCCTCTTCCCCCTCCCCCCAAACAACCACCTTTCCCTCTCCTTCTCCTGACTCTCTATCATGTTCTCCATGGCGACAGTTCAGAACCGTATTTCCTCTCAAGGCCCCAACCCCACAAGCTCCTTCTTCCCTCTCCAAAGATGCTGCTCTAACACATAGAGAAGCTCCAGGCCTCTCCATCTGCCCTGCAGTGGAACCCTCCTACAGAAGCTGTCTCCCCAAGGACTGGCTTAATTTTCTGTGTGAGCCTCCAGCATGGAGCAGATGGTCAGCACTTAAAATGTCTTCATTCATTCATGCACTTCCTACTTTTATTGAGACCATCCAACTTGAGGGCCCTTGGGTCCCTTCCTCCTCTGACCCTCACACTGTTTTCATCCACCTTCTCCATCCCTCCAGTTTCAAAGGAAGAGATGACCCCCTAAATTGTAAACTCAAACGCCTCCCCCTGTACACTTGATCTTTTTTTCCCTACCCTCTCGTCTCCACAATCATTTATTCCCTCATTGTCCTACATCTTTCACCTCACCTCTACCTACTATTTTTCCACTCTATATACTCAGGTCTCAAGTATCTGTATCTTCCCCTCAAAGAAAACCAAGCATCCCTCCCCCTTCCTCTACACCATTACTACATCCTCACTCTCTCCTCCTCTTCACTGACAAATTCTTGGAAAGAAGAGTCCTGTATTGTATTCGATATCTCTTAATTCCTCAGCACCCCCTTAGTCCTGGGAAGTCTGCCCCCTCACTCCATTGAAATTGCTCTCCCAAAAGGAAAAATGGCCTTTTATGTGCAAAAATATTTGTAGCAGCTCTTTTTGTGGTGACAAAGAATTAGAAACTGAAGGATGTCTATCAGTTGGGGAATGGTTGAGTAAGTTGTGGTATACGACTGTGATGGAATACTATCATGCTTTATAAGAAATAATGAACGGGGATGGTGTCAGAAAAATTTGGTAAGACTTTTATGAACTAATACAAACCAGGGAACACTGTATACAGTAACAGTAATACTGTAAAATGATCAACTGTGAATGACAACTATTCTCAGCAAAAAAATGATCCAAGACAATCTTTTTTTTTTGAGGGGCAATTGGGGGTAAAGTGACTTGCCCAAAGTCACACGGCCAGTAAGTGTTAAGTGTCTGGGGCTGGATTTGAACTCAGGTCCTCCTGACTCCAGGGCTGGTGCTCTATTCACTGTGCCACCTAGCTGCCCCTGATTCAAGATAATCTTAAAAGACTCATGATGAGAAATACTATCCACCTCCAGAAAGCAAACCGATGAGTTCTTAGTGCAAATGGAGGCAAACATTTTTCACTTTCTTTATACTTTTTGCCTTTTGTTTTTTGCCACATGGCTAATTTGGAAATGACTTCACATGTATGACTGATAGCATGTTGCTTGTCTTCTCAACAGATGGGGAGAAGTGGGAGGGAAGGAGAGAATTTGGAAGTAAATTTTTAAAAATAAATATTAAAAATAAATTTAAAAATTAGAAAAAAGAAACTGTTCTCCCATTAGGTCATCAATAATACCCTGACCGACAAACCTGAGTGCATTTTTTTTCTGTCCCTGGTGTCCTTAAACCTTCCCTTGGGTTACCTCCTCCAACTTGACACCCTTTCTACCCTTGGCTTCCCAGACATGGCTCTCATGGTTCTCCTCCTACATATCTATTAACTCCTTTTTTGTCCCTCTTTTCTAGGTCTTCATCTTCCACCTGCCTCCTAAATGTATGCGTTCTCTAAGTTTCAGCCCTAGGCCCTCTCCCTTTCTCTCTCTACACTCTCCTCCTTAATGATCTCATCTGTTAACACAACTTCAATTTCTGGGCAGGGAATTCCCACACCTAACTTTCCACCCCAAATTTCCCTCTAGAATTCCACTCTCATTATTCCCAACGGCCTGGTTAGTATCTTCACCTGGATGGCTCAATGCTTCAGAATCAACATCTTTCCTTTTCCCCCACCCCCCCCAACTCTTCTTTCTCTGTGAACGCTACCTTCAACATCCCACTTGGCACTATCTTTGATCTTCCCTGTCCCTCACCCCAAACATCCAGTTCATGGCCAAAAGCTGCCCTTCCTAGCTCCCCAGTGTTTCCCGTACCTAGCCTTTCCTCTACACACCCACATTAACCTCTATTTAAAGCTTTCAGTTCTTCCCACCCAGAATATGACAATAACCTTTAGTAAGTCTTCCTGTCTACAAACTACGACCTCTCTAATCCCTCTTCCACACTGCTTCCTAAGTAATCTGCCTTACCACCACAATCATGCTACCCTTGTATTAAAGAAAAACAAAACTAAACCAAACCCTCACCAGCTCCCAATTCCATAATAACATTTCAGCTCCTCCCCCGGTGAGTAGCTTACCTATTCAGCCAAATTTCACATAGATTCTCTTGCTGTAGCGCATGCCCCAACAAAGAGGATCTGTCTCTATGTTGTGCTCTCACCGTACCTTTCCCACTCTTGGACTTCTGCTCATCTATGGGCCCCTATGCTTGGAACAGACTTCTCCCAGCTCTCATCACTATTTGTTGAAGTTTTTCACTTTAAACCTAACTTAGATGCTTCCATGAAATCTTCCCCTGATCCTCCAGGTGAAAGTGACCTCTCCTGGACGTGAAAAGACACCTCCTTCCACTCCTCACCAAAGACTGGACAGTATCTACAAGTATGGAACACTGCATACAATGTCACATTTCTTAATGTACTGATACCTTTTACTAGATTTTTTCTCTTCTTTTTTCCTTTCTTTTTAAAATTCTTTATAATAAGGGATGGCTCTCTAAAGAGGATACAGAGGGAAATTTAGGGCTAGTAAAAATAAAATGGGTCACTGTGCCACCTAGCAGCAAGGTCGTACACTGGATAGAGTGCCAGGCTTGGAGTAAGGAAGACTCAACTTCCTGAATTCAAACCCAGCCTCAGACACTTCCTAGCTGTGTGCCCTGGGCAAGTCAGTCAACCCTGTTTGCCTCAGTTTCTTCATCTGTAAAATGAGCTAGAGAAGACAAAAGGGCAGACCACTCTAGTATCTTTGCCAAGAAAACCCCAAAAGTGGTTACAAAGAGTAGGACGTGCCTGAGAAAACTGAATGACAACAAAAAACAAAATACCTCAATAAGATTTCGAAAAGAAAGTAATTTCTCCCTTCTTCTATTTCTCATAGCAATGTGCCTATCACATGATAAACTATACCAAACATACCCAGGGGTACACTGGTAAATGTTTAACAACCAGCTTGGGGGGAGAGGAGTAGTATGTATGCACTTTAAAGCTTAATTTGCATTAACACTTTCTCCATCACTTACTTAAGTCTGGACAATTAACAAAATGAGAAATCTAGCCTTGACCTTTTGCATTTGTCAGTTTCCAAGATGTAAATAGGCAGAGTGAAAATGCACCAAATGGTCTTCTGAGCTCCCACAAGCTGGCTCCAATGCACCACTGATCACCTATGTGCATGAGGCATCTCTCCCCCTCCCCGGAGACTGTAAGTTCCCCAACACCAGGACTATATCATTTTTCATCTTTGAATTCCCAGCACCTAGAGATGTTTAATAAATGTTTGCTACTCTCAATGGTTAGAATTCTTTCTTCATATCAAATCTGAATTTGCTTTTTTGTTGTTTCTGCCCATCATTCTTATTTCTGCCCTCTGAGGCCAAGAAGAATCAATCCAATTATCCCTTTTCCATAGGACAGCCACTCAAAGACTTAATGAGAGCTATGATGTTCCCATGGAGTCTTCTTTTCTCCGAGCTAAACATCCTCAGTTCCTGTAACTGATCCTCACACAGTGGGATCTGGAGACCCTTCATTATCTTGTCCATTTTCTTCTGGAGCCTCTTGACTTCTCAGAGTCCTTTCCAAAATGTGGCACCAAGAACTGAACACAACAGTGCAGGTGCAGTATGGGAAGGGCAGAGGACAATAGCTCTCTCACCTTATATCCGTGTTCAGAGTGTACCTAAGACAGGGCTCTGTAGCCTGGATGGAACAGTTGATAAAAGGACTGAATGAAAATGTTAAAAATAGATTTGACTAAAAAATTTGTTTAAACTCTTAATCATCAGAGAAATGCAAATTAAAACAACTTAAAAATGCCACCTTATGCTCATCCAACTAGCAAACAAGTTAAAAACAAAAGTAATGACAACTGGATGAGATCAGAAAGAGAAAACAGAGAAGAGATGGCCAAGGACAGAGCTTTGGGAGATACCCCCAATTTGGTGGGTGTGACCTGGATGAAGATCCAGCAAAGAAGAATGAGAAGGTGTGGTCAGACAGGTAAGAGAACCAGGGAAGAACACCACCAAAAGCTGAGGAAGGAGAATCTAAGAGAAGGGAATGATCAACAGGGTCAAAGGTGGCAGAGTTCAAAAAGGATATGGATTAAGAAAAGGTCATTCCAATGCAGAGATTTATTTTGTCTGAGTATGCATATTTGTCACGAGGGTTTTGTGCTTTTTTCTTTTTGTCAATGGGTGGGAGCTAGAAAGAAAAAATAGACTTTCGGTAAATGGAAGAATAAAATACAATAAATAGAATGGAATAAAAGAATATAAAACTAGAATAATAAAATAAAAATAAAAGAATTAAGTTAAAATTAAAAGGTCATCACCGTAGGCGATTAAGAGCGCACTGCTAACTTTGGAGAAGGCAATTTCAATTGGATGATGAGGACAGAAGGTTCTGAAGAGAGGAAGTGGAGGCACCTTGCTGTAGATGGTCTCCTCGTGGATTTTAGCCACGAAAAGGAGGAGTGCTATAGGACACCAGCTATCAGGGATGGATGGAGGGATGAAGTGTGGGATTTTTAAGGATGAGGGAGACATGGGCATGCTTGTGGGCATCAAAGAAGTAGCCAGTAGGCAGGGAGAGACTGAAGATAAACAGGAGCATGGGGGTGATAGAGGCAGCATTCTGTTGGGAAGATGGGGTAAAAAAATGGGATAATTTGTGCATGTAGAAGGGTTTGCCTTGGCAAGGAGAAGGGACACCTCATTATGTGAAGCAGGCGTGAAGGAGCCCATGGTGAGGAAAGGCACTTGAGTGATATGAGATGAAGAACAGGTAAGAGCGAGCTCTTGACAAATGCCCCCAATTTCCTGGTGATGTTTATATATATATATAAAGCAAGGTTTTCAGCTAAGCAAGTGGTGGAGAAGGGGAATGTGGAAGGCTTGAAGTCTTTTATATGTTGAAACTAAGTTTAGTATAGATAATTGGAGGACTCAATGGTTTGGAGGATCTAGGAAATGTATAAATATCAATTCTGTTACAAAGTTTTTATGATGTTTTTCTGTATAATCATCGGGATTAATGGGGCGGCTAGGTGGATAGAGTGCCAGGCCTAGAATCAGGAAGACCCGAGTTCAAACCCAACCCCAGTGACTTACAACTGTGGGAGCCTGGGCAAGTCACTCAACCTCTGTTTGCCTCAGTTTTCTCATCTGTGAAATGGGACTAACAATAGCACTTACCTCCTTGTAAAGATCAAAAGAGATATTTATAAAGTACTTAGCACAGTGCTGGGCACATAGTAAGAGCCATATAATTGTTAGCTATTTATTATTACTATTAAACCCAGACAAAGCCCTCCGTAGCCAGACACCCCCCTTTCCCTGTTTCCCCCTCATGTTTCAATTTCAGAAAACATCAGTTTGGGCCAATTACACTTACCTATCAGGAACCCATAGTCTCACAGTCCTGTCTCGGGAGGCAGATGCTACTAAGTTTCCAACCGGTGAAAACTGTACACTGGTCACAACATCCTTGTGACCCACAAAGCGGAAAGCTTTAGGCTGTGGCTTGAAATCCCATAGCATGAGAAAGGTATCCCAAGAGGCACTGGCTATCAAGAACAGAAGAAATAATCATTGTTGGGTTAAAGCAAGAGTATTCAGGCTGTGCTTGTAGTTACCTGTAGATAGGAAACAGTGAGAATTAAGCATCTAAGTTTTGTTACAATGTGTCACGTCAAATAACAGGTTAATAGTAGGGGCTGAGACAGATGAAGCTACATTGTAGGATTAACCAAAAGACCCCACATCCTTAAGCTGCCATCTTGATGTTATTTCCTTAGGGACAGCGCAGAAAGGTCTGTCTACGACTCCTATCAATTCTACGACCAATGAGCCTTAGTTTCTTCATCTGTAATTACATTTTTAAAGCTTAGTCCACCAATTTTATCTGTGCAGGAAGTCTATGGAGGAAACCCTCCCTCAATGCTAGCCAGCTCCTTACGTAGTTCAGCTTCATCAGCAGGGCCAGCCCTGCAGAATGTCTCGGGGAAGGCACTGGCCCTGAGCACTTTCTGACTGATTCTAAGGCTGGTCTTCTACTTTATCTGTAATCTGGGGGTGTGGGTAAAGAAATACAAAATGCTTTGTAACCTTCAAAACGTTGTGTAAATGGGAACTGTTACTATCTGTAACCCCCTTGCACCTCGGCATAGGTCCTGGACTGTCTACCCTGTGAGAACCACTAAATGTTTCATGACTAGACGGAGAAGGGTTAAGTAACCCCAGAAGGATCCAACAAACGGGCATCACCGAGGTTTGAAGGTACAGTCTATGGCACAAGCAAACACCTAAAGTGCTCACAGCAGACAAAAACATCACCTCTGTCTCTGAATTAGAAAAATCTTTGCATGTTGACTTGCATGTGAACATAAGAATTCTCACTAATGGAGGAGTGTTATTGAAACAACACACACACACATACACATACACACACACACACACACACACACACACACACACATATACACCGAACAGGTGTATTAGTTTCAAATTATATATAAACAAACAGTATGCCAGCAAAGGGGCCAGATTTGGAGTCAGAGGACCTGGGTTCAGATGAAATCCCTTAACCTGGGCCCACCATGCTTATGGCCCTCAGGCAGCTTGTAGGAAGCTAAAGGATTCTGGATGGCCTGAGAAAAATGTAGAAGAAACATCCTTCGTACATAGAGGAAATCCTCTGGCGAGCTACAGGTTGTGCAAGCCTGTGGAAGCTTTCTAGGCCCTAGTTTTCTCACTTGTAAAAGGAGGGAGCTGGATGGCCTCTTACAGCCTCTTCCAGGTCCAAACCTATGATCCTACTGCTAAAAGGGACATGAGAAGGGAAATGAGTGATAGTCAGTCACAAAGAATATTGTAATTTCCTCAACAAATACATTAAAACTATTTGTACTTAGTACATTTGTTTCTATGAAAACTAACATTAAAGGGATTTCCAAGTTTATAAATATTTGTTGGCTTAAGTTGGCCAAATATTCCTCCTTTAATTTCCTTGGCAATCTCTTTCCCTACCTCCTCCTTTAAAAATACAGCGTACGAGGGACCCTTGGATGTACAGTGGTGTGATACAGCAGAGACATGGCCACCACAATTCATGAAACCGTGTTCTGAGATACAGAGGAGCTTCCATCTTTACTGGAGGAGGGAACATTCATCCTGATAAGACCACAGGTCTTTAGAACATTGAAGGAAGTATAAGAGGCACTCCTGCCTAGCTTTAACAAACAAACAATCATGAAGTTTCTGTCTCTAGAATCTGAAAATGGGGCTCCAGGATGCTGAGATGACCTTTTGATAATGCTACTAGATGATATTCACATCAGCACACCTATTCCCCTCTCTACTGGCTCAGCTCTTCACACCTTAGTAAATGGTCTTTAAGAATTATTGGGGCAAACTGGAAATATAGGGGATGCCCATCAATTGGGGAATGGCTGAACAAGCTATGGTATATGAATGTAATGGAATACTATTGTGCTATAACAAATGGGAAGGAGATGGACTTCATAATTCCCTGGAGAGGCTTATATGGACTGATGCTAA